>CAJUYH010008029.1:0-16265 GCA_910591685.1 Galerucella tenella | reverse complement strand
TGTTTTTTTGTGTATCAGAGACATGTCCAGTTTTCCTTCTATTTTTTGAAACTAAAACTTGATCCGCCATAATTCTTTAGTATTGATGTCGATGTCAATTTAGCCCAGGGATCCCAACACAATAACTCCAAAATGATAAAACATGATTGGTCAATATTTATTTAATATTAGACATACGTATCAAGACCATATCCATTGGAAAATACATTCCACTATCACCGAGAATACCGTTTCAAACAAGCATGTGAAAATAAGTAGTGGAATAATTTCACATGTGAATCTTTTCACATGAGGTCGAGAATAGAGCCTCTGATGTAAAAATTATGTTTGTAAATACATTTTTCTTAATCTATTTTAAAGATTCGTACATTGGGAGCAGTTTTTACAGTAAGAGGGAGATCATTATATTGCCTCACCCCTTCGACAACTAGTGATTGTTGTTGTATTTGTGTATTATAGAGTTTGTTCAACCATCATTTGCCGTTACTTCATACATTGTCCATCTTGATATCTCACTCATGAAATGGATGAAACGGAATTATGACGTCATTAACGTATTTCATAAGAAATGTCAACAGAAATTTTATTTGTTACTTTTGACAGCTGAGGTGTCATATTTTGTAAATAATTCTTAAGGGGTGTGTTTATAAACTTACTCCGAGTTACGCGAGAGTTAAGTCACGTGGTTTATTGGATGGCTGATCCATCATCTAGAGTAAGTAAATAAACGATACTGAGTTAATCTTTAACTATGGGAATAAGTATGAAAATGCACCCCTAAACATATATCATTGATTACAATTTTGAGGTTAAGTGTAAAATAACATTTAACTAATACAAGACAAACGTAAAACAGCAGAATACGTCACCGATTATGACGTAACGGCAAAGGAAGGTTGAACAAACTCTACCTATCAATATAATAATCGTTTCCTGATCTTAAATTGTAAGACATGTCCTCCATTTTCGTTAAAAATTCAAGCAAATACCTTGGCGTTAAATTTTTTGTTATTTTAAAAACTAAAATTAAATTTGCTTCTTGAACCAGTTGATCAATATTTAAAAATATGTATACGATTTATACCCTCTTTATTGCAATAAATTGATAATGAGATACAATAGGTGAATTGGGGATGATATAGTATATTAAGTATCAAGAACGGTAAGGGTTGTTTTACCCTTAACGTTCGAAATGCTTGTAACATTTTTTGCGTGATCGTATTGAAATATTCGAATTTCGAATAAAATAATTTAAATTTCTTCGAAATGAACGAAATGTCAAAAGTGACATTTATACTTCTCGATCAGTTTAAAATATAATTTGCATTTTGGTGAAATTGTTTTCATGCTATTTATTACTTTTCATATTGTTCTGTTCGATTCTGTCAATTAAAAAAATATAAATCTTCTTATTTTTTTTGTCTCTTTTGTATAATGAATGAAGTAATATATTATTTAGGACCACTTAAATGTATGTAGGGCTAAGACGTCGGTAAGTAATTTATTTACCGACGTCTGAACGGTAAGTAAATCACTTACCGACGTCTTAGACTTAGAAACCAGTAAACACAACCTACCAACCTGACAACCGATGCTGTAAATAAACAAAAAAGATCGATTGCGCAAAAATAGAATTATACACTATTTGTCGAGCCCACGGTGATAATTTATTTGATATCCTGCCAAACTACCCTATCTTTTTTCCCAATTTTTTGCACATGTAATCGATATGATAACATAGATTTAAACGGATCCAACTGTACCCCTAAATATTTTATTTCAGTAACCTGATCAATAGTTTCAGAATTAATTTGTATTACAATATCTTCTGTATGTTCCTTGTGGTATATTATTCATTTTTTTAATTTCTTGGGAAATTAAACCACAATATTTTTAAATTCTTTATTTCAACGCTTCGGTAGCGTTCCAGCTACCGTTGTCAAGAAAAATTAAGTAGAAATTAATTTTTATCTCTAACTGACACAACAAAAAAAATTTGACAACTAGACAATCAAAAATTATTTTGAAGTTTAAGACTGCAAAATTTTGTTATCAAATTTTTATTAAGGTCCATTCATAGTAGATCATATCTGTGGCAAAATGTGAAATGAAATATTTCATTTTATGACATTCCAACGATATGATAGTCTACTAGAAATAGATCCAGTGAAGTGCACGTTCCAGGAACGGTTTTTATTGGGATAGCGTGTTTTTTCGCTTATATTGGAAATGTTGTTAATAAAACGCGTTTCTTGATAGTTTTTTTGTGTATGAATATTTAAGTTTTTGAAATATGTATACTCAGTTTTGTGATTTTGTGTATTGAAATTTGTATCGATTAACAACTATTCAAATTATAAATCATAAGAAAACCTGGATAAAAACTTATGATGCTATCCTGATAACGCAGGTAATTGATTATTGGAAATTTCTCTTTCTAACATTGGTAACCAAATTTGACTACATTCGGCTGAAATACTAGCTACACATTTATCTGAATTTAGTTGTATTAAAGCACTTTCTTTGATTTTCCGTCTTTTATTATTGGGCTCTTTTAATATTATTTTTGATGAATCCCATTTAATTTGATGACCCTCTTCCCAAGCATGTTTACAAATAAAGAATTTAAAAATATTGTGGTTTAATTTCCCAAGAAATTAAAAAAAAATTGTATTACAATGTTTGAGTCACTGAATTTTTTACAGTTGTATCTTGTACCAAGAACCATACACTTTGTTTTACTAGGGTTTAGTCGAGGGTTTAGTCTTAACTTTTTGAAGCAAAGCCAGTTTTTCAAAATATTTAATTCTTCATTTATTGTTTCTTGAATGCTTAGGACAGCTGGCTGTTGAAGATATGGACGGTGGTACTTTTACCGTAAGTAACGGAGGAGTGTTCGGCTCTCTGTATGGCACACCTATTATCAACCCACCGCAATCTGCTATTTTAGGAATGCACGGTATATTCGATCGACCGATCGCTATCAAAGGACAGGTGCGTAGACTTTTGTAATTTAATAAAACTCTGTAATAATACTCTCGATTTAAACTAAACGCGTTATCGCATAACAGCTGATTGGGCTAATCATTCGATAAGATGGATAAAATTAAGTGTAATTAGGAATGATGGTAGGTATCAGCTGAGTTGATGGGAATTCACAAAAAATAATATCTTCTCCACTGACGTGTTTTAATTTTATCGTTATACAGGGTGATTCATTAAGAATGTCCAATCTCTGAACTGTAGATTCTAGAACTCAACATATGATGATTCTGCTCAACATGCCTTATGCAGTTTCCGAGATCAAAGTTTAAATTTAAATTTTGATTTTCGCAATAATTTTTTTATGTTTTCACAATTTCTCTTTGAAAATTGGCAATTTTACGTTTTTTTGACATGAGGAATCATAATTTGCACTCTAATTTAACATTGCTAGTAACTGCAATACCAAACGACGACGTGTTGTCGTCATAGTCGTCTCTGATATCTTGCAAAACGTTAAACTTCTTCTTTTCAGAAACACACACACACATATATTCGATTGTTATATGTACGAACGATCTGGGGTGTGATTTTCGAGTTCACTCGAATATTATGCGTGTACGGTTATTTCCACATGAAGTTTTTCGTATACGGTGCTAAATGTGTATTTTTTAACACCATTCGAATTAACGTTCGTACACGAAGAATTTAACAGCCGACAACACCGCATAATCGTATGGTCTTGTCACTTGTGACATTTGAGAAGCAAAGAATATACCTTATCTATGCAGTTCTAATAGTTCTATGCAAAGAATATACCATCTACTGTATTAAGTGTAGTGAGCCCAAGCTGGCTTTTGATATTATTTATTTAGCATTTTTCCTTTATTATTGTTTGTTGTTGAAAAAAAATGGGAGATTCAAGTTCCAGTGCTGCTCTTAATAAAAAATGTGACAATATTTCTAAATATTCCTCGATAGGTTCAATAAATGGGTTAAAGTTAAAGATCCTAGGAGGTTTATCTGCTAACTCTTCCGCTTCTTGTATAGCGTTAATGGAGTTTAAATGGATTGAATCATCAAAAACTGCCATATTATAACTGATTATAGGGTGAATTCTATAAGAAGTGGTTAAAAATTAACGGTACGCCGGTATTTTGACAAAGCTTCCGCTATTATGAATGTTTTAATCTATACCTAGTCAAGATTATAATTCGAATTTCAGCATGTATGGTATCCAATAAAGAGTTCTCCGCTAATACTTTAGAGCTTAATATGCATACAGACTTGCAAAAATGGGTTAGCAGATTGTCTTATTTTCAACTGTGCGTTAAAATTTAACATTTGCTTATAGAATTGCTCCTTATATCATTTATTATTGAAATTAATGACATACCAAACACAAATATTTTCAATCTAGATTATGTAAATTTACACTTTCCGTACACGAAAACATTTATTCGAATGGAATGATCCCACTCGAAAGAAGCCATACGAAAGTGTTCGTATACGATTACCGTTTGAGCATGTCGAAAATTAGGTTATTTAAATTTCATACGAAAATGGCCATTTTTCGTATACGACTTACTCCCGAATGGTTTCGAAAATCGCACCCCTGGTGCCGTATTTTCGAGATCAATCGCAATTTTTCGTATGCGATTAAATTCGAATGAAATAATTCGCACACGATTCGTATTTTTGAACCAACTTCGAAAACGTATTCGTATGCGATAATTATTTGCATTGGCAACACCGCAAATTTGACCATTCCATTTCTCCCTTACAAAAAGCAGACCATTTTTCGACATTTTTTACCAACACCTAACCCAACTTTTATCAAAAAATAGAGGAACTGTTCTTTTAGCATACATCAGATAATAGTTGTGATAAAGAATGTTGTTAATTTCTTGTGAGAGGAAATTAGCATACAAGGTGTATGAATGTTTATTTTTATAGGTAAATAGAAGAAATTGTTTTACTGCTTTCCTAACAGATGTCTGTTTTATTAGACTGATGTACATATTTTATCATAAATGTCCAGCATATAATCCACTGATCCTTTTGCAAGTGCTTAAACATATCGATAATGTGTAATTCACAGATATATTAAACACAAGTAATCTTTCAAAAACCAGTTAAATTTATTTCCTTCAGATGTGATTCACAATATAACACACAGCTAAACAGAAATAAGGTTATAATTGTATACAAAGTTTGATATTCGAATGGTGCATACCCACTCGAGTCTCCACGTGCGAAACAAATCGTGTACGAAGCCATAGAGAAATATATCTCGAAGCCTTCGAAAGTGAAAACTGAAAATGAAAATACGGATAACCGATTTTCGAATCTGTTATCCGGTTTCGATGATCGAGTGATCTCGAAAATACACCCCCTGTATGTGTTTATGTTCCTTCGTCGTACTTGCGTCCACAAGTCTATAGGTCTGTTCTCACAAGCATCACAGACAGTCTTTGACAATCCAGATTCGGCGCAAAGACCCTAAAGTGTTCTCGGGGGAACGTTTTAGGGTCTTAAGGTCTGTTCTCACAAGCATCACAGACAGTCTTTGACAATCCGGATTCGGCGCAAAGACCCTAAAGTGTTCTCGGGAGAACGTTTTAGGGTCTTAGACGTCTTTAGACATAAAAGATATATCGCATTCTCTTTCAGTCGTGACGTCCTCATTCACATATAACCGCTCGAAGTCAATGCTTATGCGTATCTTTTAAATTATAATAAAGCACACTTTTTTTGTAACTTTATGTATCTGCTTTTCGAATATACCCTTTCTGCAGACTCGTTTAAAATCTATACGATATCTATAAAATCAAATATTATGATTGATTATTAATTTCAACTACACAAGCAATAACGGCTAGGTATGTATCTACAAAAAAGAAAAAAACCAAATTCCATGCACTTTTAGAAATATCGCTCGAAAAAGTGTACAGAAAGCGAAAGGCTTCCGTTGAAAAAGTGTACAGAAATCGAAAGTTATCCGTTGAAAAAGTGTACAGAAACCGAAAGGTTTCCGTTGGAAAAGTGTACAGAAAGCGAGCTGGTCGATTCCATTCATCGAATGTGTCTCCGTAAACGGTCACACGGCTAAGTACCTCACCTAATTTTGGATCTTTTTGTATTTCAAACTTTGAATATGTAACATTTTATTTCATTTCATTTATATTCTTGTTTATACCAAATGTTTGTTATTATATGCTGTTGTCTGTATACATTTTAATTCTAATTTTAATTTTAATTGTTTTAACTATAGTTATACTGTGTCTGACTTGTCTTATGTCATATGTGTATGATGGTGAAGACTAATAAATTATCTATCTATCTATCTATCTACCCAATCCCTATGACTATGATTGAATATTAATTTAAACTCCACAAGCAATAACGCACAATAATGCACTTCTAAAAATATCGCTCGAAAAAGTGTACAGAAAGCGCAAGGTTTCCGTTGAAAAGTGTACAGAAAGCGAGTTGGTCGATTCCATTCATCGAATGTGTCTCCGTAAACTCCCCAAGCGATAGCGGCTAGGTATGTTTCTACAAAAAAGGAAAAAACGAGGGCGCTAGTTACACTTGTTTGTGTTAATTAAATCAAAGTAAACTTTTTTTGGGCTAAACTTACAACTAAAATAATAAATAAATATTAAAAAGCGTTAAATTCTACAAAAAAAAAGTTACTCTTCTTTGCTTCTAAAAAATTCAATAAATTTTAATTTTTTCATAAAAAATTTTATTATTCCTTAAATATGTAACAATAACAAATTTGTGAACAAAAATGAAAAACTTCAAAGCAAATGCTCAAAGAGAAATTGTGAAAACATGAAAAATTATTGCGAAAATTAAAATTTAAACTTGGAACACCCCGTATCTCGGAAACTAGCAATATTTGCATAAGGCATGTTGAGCAGAATCACCATATTTTGAGGTCTAGAATCTACAGTTCAGATATTGGACATTCTTAATAAATCACCCTGTACAATGTTATTAATAAAGTACTGTTGTTCTTAGGCGGTGGTCAGACCAATGATGTACATAGCTCTAACTTACGACCACAGGATCATCGACGGACGTGAAGCTGTACTCTTCTTGAAGAAAATCAAACAAGGGGTGGAACAGCCAGCTTCGATTGTAGCTGGTCTCTAAAATTGTTCTTAAGAGTAATAAATATCACGTTTTTATCTTATATTTCAAGGTGCAGTATTTGCGTTTTTATTTATATATAATAATTTTAATCGGTCCGTAAAAATCACTGCGATTTTTTTTTACAATTCTTAAAATTATTATTGTTAATATTTGTACCATTACATAGGATAAAGCCAAAAAATGTAAATTATGCTGAGTATAAATATCTACCTACTTGTAAGTTGGCCTTTTTTGTGTAACACGAAAAATTAACATTAAAAAAATGTACCTATCTACATTTGATATTAACGAGGCTTTGTGAATTTTATTTGTTATTTATTAATTAAGACATTAAACGAATAGTTTTTGTTAAATTCCATTTTTTCCTTTGGTACACCTGCAGGAAGGACCGGAATCGGTTCATAGGAGTTCAGATCTGAAAGAACGACGTCGTTTGTGTCCATTAATAGCGTGTTTTTTTTTGAAATATGGGTTTTTCTGTTCACGATTTTGATTCAACAGTACTTGTAAATTATGCTGAGTATAAATATCTACCTATTTGAAAGTTGGCCTCTTTGTGTAACACGTAAAATGAACATAAAAAAAATGTATCTACATTTGATATTATCGAGGCTTTGTGAATTTGTTATTTATTAATTACTTAAATACAATAAACGAATAATTTCTGTTAAAATCCATTTTTTCCTTTGGTGCCTGCAGGAAGGACGGGAATGGGCTGATAAGAGTTCAGATTTGAAAGAACGAGGTCGTTTGTGTCCGTCAGTTGATGGTATATTTCGGGGTGGAATGGTAGAATCTGTAAATTTTATTCGAAACTTTTTTTGTAATTTTTGTTACATTCGGAGATAATAGCGAAAACTGTCAAAGTAGGGCAGTTTTCCGCTTTTACTTCTAATACGCCGAAAATTTAGATCGGGGCAATATGATGTTCGTAATCTCAGACCCAAAATACTTTGAAAAATTCCCCTTGCCCGGTTTGGCAAAACATTTCGACTTCGGTTGCTCGTCGTCTGGACTATCTACGAATTTTGAAATACAAAATTTTCATATAATCGGCTTGGAATATATTTTACCTAAATAGCTGAAGCTTTTTCAAAGTGACCATTAAACTTTCAAATCCTTGAAGCGTCTACTGAAACTTTTAAATCCTTGAAGCGTCTACTGAAACTTTGGCAGCCCTGGAGCGCTTACGGAAACTTACAGCCCTGGCTCTTCCCGTCACTCATGACTTTGAATGGCCTTTGTAGTTGTTTTTAAAACAAATGGTATTTTTTCGCGAGATCCCGTTGATATAACGGGAACTGTTATTCAGTTCCCACTGCATTTTGGCGATGGAACGGTAATAGGGGAGTATGTTAATGACGTAATTTGTGACGCAATAAGTTATAAAACGGGATCACTTTCAGTTCCCGCACCTAGGAGTATGGTTACTGGCGGTTATAGAAATTTAATTGACAATAAAAAGGAAATTTGATTGAAATTTCAGTATAATATCAAAGATAATTCATTATTTTATGTATAATATCCACGGAGCTAGTATCTGCGAAAAAGTTTATTTACATTCTAAAAAGCTGAAAAAACACCGTTTCATTATATTTGCTTAATCAATCCATATGATTCACCCTAGGGTGAAAATAATCATCCGAAACTCGTAGCCTAACTGAACTATGCAACGTTACTTGTGATGACATAACTACGAGAAGGCTAGTACCAAAAAAATCGTCAATTATACTTAAAACTAAAAAAAAACATTTTTCGAACAATAGGAACAAGGAAACCATAGGTTTGTTACAACCTGTCGAAAAACCGTAACATGACGATCACGCTCATGCGCAGTGATTAAAATGCGTTCCAACCGAGACGTGATGGTTTATCAGACGATCTTATTTGCGTTCCAACCTGCCTTTGGATCATTTATGTAACGGTTTCAAAACGGTGATTTCGATACACAACTCAAATTAAATACTGTTTGGAGTGGCCTGCGCATTGATTCTATATTGAATTAAACAGCTGTATTATCTGTCATTTAGCTTGGTTATGTTTCTTGCAGTCCTTTAAGCGTTTTGACCCATTTTTCGATTTTTAATTTTTCTAGCTTATGTTTTGTGTAGCGTTTAGTACGTTACGATATATTAGTCTTGCTTTAGTAAAGAAAGTTCTATGTAAAAATGAGTGACGATGGAATTAGCGATTTTTCAGAATTTGATAGTGGGTACAAGCGGTGAAGATGATTTGGAATTAATTCCCAACAAAAGAATTAAGAATGGAAATTATTCAGGTGAGAACTTAATTTGAAATAGATACCAACTTAATTAGTTAATTATGTTGTGAAGGAGACGTAGAAGTGGCTGAGGAATCAGCACCTCGCTCATTGGAATGCTCTGCAGGGTCCTAGACAATCCAAACTTCTACTGAAGGGATGGACTGATGGACACGCCAGGGCAGCCATTGAACTACCAAGGAGTAGGCTAAGGAAGATAGCAGGACTCCTAACAGGGCACTGCTGTATGAGGAAGCACCTCTACAATCTAGGAGTAGAGGAAAGTTCCCTATGTAGGGGTTGCGGCATGACTGATGAAACGTCAGTTCATGTTCTCTTAGAGTGTCCACACTGGGCTGTATTACGCAGGCGAATCTTCGGAGTCACTGTCATGGCTCCTGGAGACACAAGCAGGCATCCATTGAAAAAGGTTGCGGCCTTTATTGAAGGGCTCGGCTTCATGGATGACTAGGTAGCAGGATTGGCACAATGGGCCCGCCAGTGGCCTCAGTGTCGGAACCTTGGCTTGAGTTGTCCAGGACAAGGCTCGCCTGCACATTTAGTAGTAGTAGTATGTTGTGAATTGGGCTGATACATCTTTTAAAAATATTTTTTCACAAAAAAGGTCCATATATTATTACATTCTAATTAATCCTACTGATCTGATCGTACGAAATGCAATCACAGTATAGGAACGAACCAGTAGTATAACTCTCATAAATAATTGCCAGAGCTTTTGATAACCTTGAACGGATCGCTTTACCATTCATTTTACCATAGGCGTAGGTGCATACGTTTTAAAATGACTTAAACGTGTGATGTTTTTTCTTAAATATTGTAGAACAGTACACTGATGAGTGAATAAAACAATAGTCTTATACAAAATATTACAATTTTCATTTTGTTATGGATTTTTAAAATTTTTATTGACAAATTTTAATGTGTAATATAGTCGTACTCTGAAAAAAAGTTTTATTAAATATTTTATTGGAAAATCAACACAAGGATGTACAAACTCTGTTGTTTGACTAATATTTATGAGTGATTCAACAATTTTATCTTCCGTAGCAACTTTCTCAAAATTCATTTGGAATAATGTTTCTAATAATGAGATGTATTGTACAGAATTTTCATGCGGCATATTCAAGTTTCCAAAAGTATTCTTATTCGTATTTTCATAAGCTCCAAGGTAACAGTATAAAGACGAATCGTCTAAATTCTGATACGCTTGTGAATACGTCTCGTATACGCTGCATGTATGAATTTCCGAACATTTTTTAATTAAATAACCACAAAAGTGGCGAACAAAATTCTTCTCCAATAATTCATTTGTCTGAAAGTCTTTGGGCAATGCAGTATTTGATGAAAGAAATATTGTTGGAAAAGCCTTTTTTAAAAGAAGTTTTCTTTTATGAGGTTGCATAATCATGTCTGGTTCAAAATGAGCACCACATAAACGATGACTTCTATTGTATAGAGATTATAATTTTGGCATCAAGTCAGTCCTATCGCATGTTTTGAGCCAAACTTTAGCTTTGAAACAAAAACAACAAATTAAATCAATGCATGAAACTAAGGCTCATAAATGTAATATGAAGATCAAATAATAAAGTATTATACTAACAGTTTCTCACCTTTCTGAATCCTTTGGAAAACGGTAAAATTTTCCATCACAATTATAATATTTATTGTTACATCCACGAACTACACACACACACTACCCGTGTTCTTCTTTTTAATGGTATCCATTGCAAAAAATGCTTATAAACTATAAAAATAATACCGAAAACCCGCAAAAATATAAGCTGTAATAAATAATTTCATTCGCAAATTCACCGCTGGCACTTTGGTTTGATCGCAGCACAGCACTGGCCGCCGGATGAGATACTCATTCGAACGACGTTGAAGGTCACAGAGAGCTCGGCAGTGTAACGTCACGAGATAACATACTGGTACGTTTCTATACTGTGATGCAATCACAAAACCGTTCCAACCCATAGATAATAAATACTTATAGATGGGAAACTGACCCATGGCGCCCTCTATTTGTACGGGTAGCGCCACCTTGAGAGTCCCGTCAGTACCTCTAATACAAATCAGATGGTTAAGAACTTCGCTAACAGTCGAAAAAGAAGATTCCTGTAATCTTACAGTTTTTGGCGGCATATTCAAAATTATTGTAATTTTACTATTATTGCAAAATGACATTTATGGACAAATTTTTGATATTTCATATAAAGTTACTCAACATAAGGCTGATATTACAATAATAACAATCAAATAGTCAAGTAAAATTAAATGAAATGTCAAAAAATGGACTATATAATGCCTGAAGTGAGAAAAATAAACAAATAATCATCAAGCTTGGGTATATATTTTATTGAATGAAAAAAGTATACAATAAATGGAACGTTTTTTTACATATTTCAATGACAAACATGAAGAAAACTTCAACAACAATGCTGGGAAGTTCAAAGCTGTATGGAATAATAACTACTTCTGTACACCTCATATATTTCAATTTGAATTATTTTCTTGACTTATTGCGTCTTTTTTCAAAATTTTGTTGGATGTATCTCGTCCCCCTCATACCCGATATCTCGCAAATTGGAAATACTTTTTATATAATGCGCACCTAAAGTTGATTTGGCTACATAGTGCCCCAGCATGGTTTTTGAAAGTGAAAATGAGGACAAGGAAAGACGTGAAGGAGGACCAGGAGAGATGTAGAAAGGAGGAAGAAGAAGAAAAGGAAAAACACAGATTGAAGAAACATTACAGCTAGAGGTGGGACAGTTTGATAATAAAGTAGATCATGTAGAACAGCAACAAGAAAATTTGAAATCTAATTTGGAACAGCATCTAGAAAATTTAAGATTTAATTCGGAACAACAACAAGGAAAATATCTTCTGTATGTTCCTTGTGGTATATTATTCATTTTTTTTTTTATTTTTTATTTTTTATTTTTTTTATTCAGCTTAAAGTGCTTTGTGACAGCTCTGGCCATTAGCACTAGGTACAATACATACAATATGATACATTCGTTTATATACATGAAATGGATAAATAAAATATAATTAAATTTTGTTGAATAGATGTTCTTCTTTCAGGAATTGGATGACTGTCGTTATTTGGTTTGGGCAGTTTAATATTTCTTGAATGGATGTTTTAATTCCCAGCTGTTGGCGACGTTTTGCATATAATGGGCAGTTCACTAGTATGTGTTCAACTTTTAATGGGGAATGGCATTGTTGGCAGTTTTGTTGAGGGGAAGAGCTCATCAAGTGGCCGTGAGAGAGACGTGTGTGACCGATACGTAATCTTCTGGCAACGACCTTCTCGTTTCTTCGTAAATCGGGAATATTAAATTTGTTAACAGTGGGTTGAATTTTATGTAGGAATGTGACTGAGTGGTTCCAATGATTCTGCCAATGCAGACGAGTGAGTTTTTTCATGCAAATTTTCAAGTCACTGGAGATTTGCAAATTAATTATGTTGGTGTTGGATGAAGCAGCTTCATTAGCATAACGATCAGCTATTTCATTTCCAGTTATGCCTATATGTGAAGGGATCCATATGACATTGATGGTAACATTGTGAAGAATCAGGTTTTGGTATGTGTCGTGAATGCGTTGAACAAGAGGATGAGTGGTGAATAAATTATTGATAGACTGAATGGATGAGAGGGAGTCTGTGCAAATGGCTATATGTTGGTGGGGTACTTTGCAGAGTTCGAAGGCTTGTAGAATAGCATACAGTTCGCCAGTGTGAATGCTACATGTAGTTGAAATTCGGTAAGTTTCAACAACTGCTTGTGTAGTAGAAACAGCACAACCGACTCCAGTTTCGCTCTTGGATGCATCGGTGAAGAAGACTTGGTCGTATTGTTCTCTATTAAGTATTTCCAAGAAATGGTTTTTTATTAGATCATGGTTGGTTTCTTCTTTGTTGAATTTGGTGAGTGATATGACATGTTTTGAAAACAAAAATGATCATACACAAAAAAGTAACAACAAACGCGTTTTATTAACAACATTTCCAATATAAGCGAAAAAACGCGCTATCCCAATAAAAACCGTTCCTGGAACGTGCACTTCACTGGATTTCCATTTCTAGTAGACTATCATATCGTTGGAATGTCATAAAATGAAGTGTTTAATTTCACATTTTGCCACAGATATGATCTACTATGAATGGACCTTAATAAAAATTTGATAACAAAATTTTGCAGTCTTAAACTTCAAAATAATTTTTGATTGTCTAGTTGTCAAATTTTTTCTGTTGTGTCAGTTAGGGATAAAAATTAATTTCTACTTTATTTTTTCTTGACAACGATATAGCTGGAACGCTACCGAAACGTTGAAATAAAGAATTTAAAAATATTGTGGTTCAATTTCCCAAGAAATTGAAAAAATAATGAACAACAAGGAAATTTAAAATCTTTTTGGAAAAGCGAAGTAGAAACGAAATCATTGATTTAGGAAGAAATAACCTTATGGAAGATGATTTTGATAGACGAATTGAATTTTGTGAAATTCAATCCAATAACAGAGATCCGATGTTTTAACTAAACGGTCATGTCAATCGTCAAACTTATCGGTATAGTTCTTTTCAAATCTAAAAAACTGAAATGACTTGACTTGGGCTTGTGATGCAATAAAACTATCAAACTTCTCGGTTTTAGTCTGCAGAACCGCATTGTATACCCGATGAAAAATAAAGAGTTATAACAAGAATTACTGCAACGACTAATCAGGTTAAGAGTACCTCAGATGTGGATTCGAAACTAATAAAAATTCAGGGAGTAGATCTTACCGGTTCTCGGGTAATCCTACTTGAAGTTTACGACAAGTCACTGAAGGTATAATGAAGTTAATTCTTACAAGCTATGAAAGTTAGGAAAGGTAAGTGGGCGTCACCCTGAATAATATTAGTCTATTTATTGTTTATTCACATCCACTTGATAACTCCTGGGAATTTGGAAGGGAATAAATATGAACTACGTTGTTGAATTTACAAAAAAAAATTGTAATTAAATGGAAAAGTGGTGACAAAAAAATCATTTACGATGTTGGATTTGAGTTTCGTGAATATGTAAGTTACTTTCCTCGGATTGGCTTGGTACCGTTACATGGTCCAGGTACAAAGTTGTCAAGGTGAAGAAAAAAAAACTGTTGGTCTCAGTGAAGTTGGTCTCAGTGAAGTTGGTCCGGTTAAGTTGTTGGTCCTGGAGAAAGTGGTCCAGCAGGTAAAGTTGGTCCTGGAGAAGGTGGTCCAGGTGAAGTGATGTGGCCCAGGTGAAGTGCATTCAAATGGATGCACTACGGTAACGGGAAGATAATAGGATGGTGTCAATTCTTATGCTCATATTCCAATAGAGAGATTCTTTCTCTTACATTGAAACACCTATTACTATATTCATTCTCAAAAAGTGATGTACCTACTGCACTTAAGATTTTCATGGTAGTTTTTATTCGTAATTTTCCTGGTGCTCTATTCTAACAACAACAGTGACAACCGCAAAAAAGCGATTCCAATATAACCGCAAAAAGTCCAGCGAAGAAAATCCTCTACAAAGAAACATCATTGTCAAGTTCGGGTAACGCCGTATTGGACCGACACACAGCATTAGAACGCAGCTTCAAACTTGAGGATTTCAGATTTTTAGTTTCAGTAGTGCGGCGGTGTATATTTCAGCGAGATGTCAGCGTGGGCTTTGTAGCGGTCGCGTATTGTTTACTTCATCGTCACCTGTTACGTGTGGGATATTTCAGCAAGATGCAGACCAACGTACACATCGACACTAAAAACTTGAGATGCTCTCCGGATCACAGGATCAAAGGATCCGGACAAAAAAGAACTTTAGAAGTGAGTCTGATTTTCTTTTCTCAATTTTTCCAATTTTATTTGAAAGATACGGTTGAGTTACTTACAAGGTTTTAAAGTTGGATGGTGTGAAGTTTAAACGCAATTTTATTTTTAAAACTAATAAAAAATTTTTGGACTTGACCAACTGTAGGTAGAGGAATTTACCTGTCATTACCGATGTATAAGATCACATCGTTGCCAATTGTAAGTTTTGTTACTTTTGTACAAGAAGCAGGGCCGGAATAACTTAACCTAACTGGTAAGATTGAAATGAATTTGAGTGAAAGGCTTGGAGAAATTCGTGAATAAAATGGAAATTTATAGTTTTATAATTAAGGTGAATTGACTATCAGCTATTCAATCAATAAAATGATTAATAGGGGCTATTAATCACCCTTTTAATACTCATGTTAGTTACAAAACTTTTCCACAACTGTATAACCTGAATCATTTTTTTCGAGATTTTAAAACTAAGAATATTTAGGTGATTATTTTTAGACGAATCTTGGAAAGTCTCAATTTCAGAAATTCATATACTTACGTTCTAGCCAATCAAAACATTATTATTGTGAGATTAATATAGGTAGGTACTTAGTACTTAGGTACATTCTTCAATGTACATTGGTTTTATCGATTGATGACCACATGACAACGTATTTTTATATTGAGTCCATCGCATACCACACAAGAGTTCAATAAATTAGATAATATAATTTCCCAGGTCTTCTCTCAAACTTGTTGCCATTTCGCAACGAGTTTCGAAAAAACCAATCAAGCACTTCGGGCTCTCCTCCAATCACTGCCTGGTAACGTCTTCTAAAACATGTCAAACTATTAGTTCAGTCAGTCAAGACAATCAGTTGATTATAATTCCAAAAGTTTTCAAATTTTGACGTAAGGTCGGGAATGGTATAAAAACAAACTATGAAATTTTGCAACCTGTTCCGAAGTCCGGAACATTGTTAAAATTGCAATTAAATTAATTTTTGC
>CAJUYH010008028.1:0-16268 GCA_910591685.1 Galerucella tenella | reverse complement strand
CTACTATTAAATTATTTCCAATTAGTAATGAATCACCCTGTATGTGCAATATTTACCAAATAGGACCTAAAACTTGATCACTTAATTGTTAATAGATGTTCATTCCATTTTAATGTACTTCTTTTTCGTAGTTGTTTTAGACTATTAACATAAAAATTAACTTAAACTTCTACAGTTACTTATATTGTTGAATGTACTAGGTGATATATATTAAAAGTATTGTGTTTTACATGTATTTCTCTTTATTTTTTCCTTCCTAGAACTTTTGTCCCTGTCACGAGATTCCTATACATATAAAGGAATTGTTTGATAAAATAAAATATTAGTGGAATGAATTATTTGAATAAAACTGGAAAAAATGTTTATTAACTTATTCAACAATTGGTAAAAAACTATTTTTTGCGCCCTTTACTATTGGCTTGTTTACTCCTCATTCTGTGTACATTTTTTTTTGTGTCTTTCAATTTCTTCAACTTATTAGCTTCTATGCCTTCAATTTCTTTACGATGTTTCTCCAAGCGTTCTTTAGTTTCTTGTTTCAACTTTTCTTGTTTCTTACTGTAAGAAGCTCTTAACATTTTCATCATTGTAGAAATCTAACAAAAGATGAGAGTATTTTAGGAAATCAGTATTCAATATTCAAAAAATCTACATTAAGCGCGTTCACCATATTCAAATTTTCACAAAACTGAAAATTCGGAAAGCGTTCTGAAATGTCTACTGGATCTCACTAGCAGAACGTACCCTTTGACAGGATTATGTAGCTAGCTCCATCTACAGTTGACATATGAACTATATTTTTTGTATGAAATCAATATAAATATAGAATATAAGTAAAATCAATGAATGGTTTATCTTAAATGAAAATGTCTCATTCCTCTCAAGGTATTTATGTTCCATTACCGCAATCTTTAAGTGATTCAGATTCCGAAAAAGAAGAAAGATCAGAAGATAATTCGCATTATTTAACGAACGGTGTAAATCAACCGAAAGTACATTTTTCACAACCCAAAAATGGTCACGTAACGAGCGATTACAGAGATAATATTGATAGATTCAAAAATTTGCATCACAAATTCTCCACCAAACGTAAAGTAGCTCTAGTAATTTCAATAATATTTTGTTTTTTACCTATAATTACTTTTCTATGGATACTACCATGCGATGATTTTAATACCTGCTCTTTGAAAATACCAAACTGGGAATCCATACATGAAAATATTGAATTATTAGGAGGCATCAATTTAGTAAGAGGCGTTTTTCAAAAGAACTGGAATCTCGCTTTAATTTATAAAGGTAGTTTTTCTGATCCGAAAGCTTACAAAAATGGGATATTGTCTATAATGGGAACAACTGGTGCCATAGCTTGGGATTTCCAACAAGGAAGTTATCCATTACAAATAAACTGTAGCATAATAGATGTAGATAACAATGGATACAATGATTGTCTGGTGGTGGATAATACTGGATTGAAAGTGATAGATACTGTTTCTGGGGAAGCATTATGGCATGCTCATAGTCAAGAAGATAAATCTATACCAGAATTAGATATGCCTGTTAAAATAGATGATTTAGATAAAGATGGGACAAATGAACTACTAGCAGTATATAAAAAAAGCGGATTTTTAATAATATCTGGAAAAAATGGTAAAGCTTTGTCCAATATAAAATTACCATCAGTGTGCTCAACTATAAATTTAGTGTCAAGTAATTCACTTTATATTAAGTATAAATGTATACAAATGCCTGGAACTTTAGTAAATTATGAAGTTTCTATTAGTGACATAAAATCTAAATATTATAATTCTAGTGCTACAATTAATCTTAATATTGGAATTAACGAAGATATTGAAACCTTTTATGAAGCAGGTGATAAGAAACTGACTGTTCAAAACTTGAACCACTGTCCTAAATGTCAAAGTATTATTACACTTTATAGTTCTAATAACACCAAACTTAATTCCTCGATATTTGACAATGCAGTTGTTATGAAACCGGTTTCTTTTAAATTTCCAGCGATAAAACCCAATGTATATTCTTCTAAAGGATTTATTAGTGGATTTATATTGAAAATGTGGTATTGGCAAGAAGAAGCTGTTAAACTTTCACCCGCCACTAGAATATACAATCAAAACATTCCTGTACATAACGAAACTTATCATGTGAACAAAGTTTCTGAAAGAATATTACTAATTCTAATAAAAGACAATGATGTACAAATAGAAAATGTTAGTTTGACAGATATTTACTTGATCTGTAATGGACCGCAGCATAATAACTGCCAACCAGATTTTAAAAATCAAGGAAATTCTATATTGGTCGCCGATCTAGATTTTGATAATTCTTTAGAATTGATAAGTTATTCGAGTTCATACAGACAAATAGAAATAGATGGTTACGAGACATGGCATTTAACTTCAAAGTTGAATGTATTTAGGTTGGAAAGTGAATTTAGTAAATTATTTGAGAATAAATAGATATATAAATTATTAGTATAAATAATACACGCAAAACCAAAGATTAGACTTTACAATTAAATTTTTCTCTTTAATACACCAATTTTATCTATTTCAAGAATCACATTAAGAAATTTGGAGTGATGCGTATTGTTTGAAACGCAAATTTGAAGGGCCAATAAAGTAATTCTTAATTGTTACGTGTTTTTCCTCATTGTTTTAATAAAATTATATTTTTCAAACATTTTTAGCAATTATTTAACTTTCAGCCTGAGATCCCAGATTTCATCCACCCAATTTTATATAAGAGCAAATTTGTACCCAACGTTTTAATACAACAATCAATAAAACTGAATAAAAAGTTACCTTTTGTTCTTCAGGCTCAACAATAACGGCCACTCTGTCCAGTGGATTTGTTCCTGTTGGTTTATTATGTTTTGGTTTGTCTCTATACGGTAATGCCTGTTGAAGTTTTTTAGGTAAAACCAAAGGTTTAAATGGTTTTACTTCTCTTTCAATGGGCTGAAAAAATATGCTTGTTCTCACACAATTCAATGATTTGATATCAGCCACAAGAGTCTGTGCATTGATATGTCATTCCGTTATCCCTATATATAAGTATGTAGATATTATGAAGTTAAACTTACAGTATAAAGACTGTCCTTGTTTGCATTGTTTTGTATTCCTTTTTCTCGTTTTATCTCACCAGTGGTCCTTACACCTCGCCAACAATTTCGTTTATCAGCGGGAAGTAATAATGTATTAACAGGTGCATAATATTTAGGAACATCTACTTTAAACCAAGTTCTGCAGAATACAATATCTAAAATGAAATATAGAAAACATTTATTTATTTTTAAGAAAATTAGTGTTAAAACATGAAATATAATAAAAACTTACCACTTAACAATATTTTATCTTCAAATGTAGCTCTAAAGCAACCTTCCGGTTTATTAACGGCTTTTTTAATCTGACCTCTAATTCCAGACACAGTTTTGATCCGGGCAGATTCAAATTTAGCTACTTCTAATGCACTGTTAAACATTCCTACAAGAAAAAATTATTTTTTATCCTACACTATTAGAAAGTTCAATTTTCCCAGCTTTAAAGAGGCGAGAAAATAAATTTTACGTTTTCACGCTAGCTGGCGCCCCAATTGACAGATTGGATCAAAATTGTTAATTTGATTGATTGATATCCCACTTATATCTGTATTACATAGCATATAAGTGATTTCAATCACATCATTCAGAAGATACAAAAAGGAATCGCTTAAAATAAACATCATTAAACGTCAGTTTGAAAATAAATTGTTAGTAGCTGTCAGTAGGAGCAATTCTACGAAAGCACCCTGGTGTCACGCACACTTTTCCTTTTTTGAAAACTTATTATAATTACTTTTATCTCATTATAATGACTTTTTTTTCATTATAATTACTTTTACCTCATTATAATGACTTTTTTCTCATTAAAATGACTTTTTTCCCATTATAATGGCTTTTTTCTCATTATAATGACTCTTTTCTCATTATAATGACATTTATATTTTCTAGGTAAGTTAGGTATAGTGTATAGTGTAACGTAACTAATGTCAATGTGATGACCTTGGATTGTATTACAAATTTTATGCAGGTTAATTTCAATCCACTATATTAATTTGAATTACTCCACCTTCCTGAGAAGGACAGGATGGACAATGACCTAGGAGGACAACTTCTCGGGAGGATGTACAATGGGTCACATGTGGCCTAAGTGCTGTGAGCCTACACACTCACCCTCCCTACTCTACAGATACAGATACATTTGAAAATCATTATTTCACAATATTTGAATTTAAAAAAAAAAATTATGCACGTCATTGGGCGGCTTTTTCCTTCAAAGGGATTAAAAATATGGGTCATCACATTAACAATAGTTACACTATATAACAAAGGTATTTTCGAATTTATGACACGAATCTTTTAAATGATATGGAGGAGTTCTTGCAAAAACGGAATATTCCCAAAGTTGTAATTGAGGAGTTTATTTCTCAATTTCTATATAACTAAGACCCAATAGAAAGTAATATGCAATATAATAGTCCACCATTTTTTTATTTGATAGAAATTCTAAGAAATTTAATTAATATAAATGATTTAAATAGAACAAAAATGATAATCCCAAAACATCACCTAAGAAAATATATGTCATTATAATGAAAAAATAATCAAGTGAGAAAAATAAGTCATTATAATGAGAAAAAAGTCATTATAATGGGAAAAAAGTCATTATAATGAGAAAAAAGTCATTATAATGAGATAAAAGTCATTATAATGAGTTTTCAAAAAAAGAAAAGTCTGCGTGACACCAGGGTGCTTTCGTACTTTCATACAATTCTGTAAGCAAATGTTAAACTTTAACGCACAGTTGAAAAGAAGTCAATCTGCTATCCCATTTTTGCTATTCTGTATGCATATTAAGCTTTAAAGTTTTAATGGAAAACTCTTTATTGGATACCATACATGGTAAAATTTGAATCATAATCTTGACTGTGTATAGATTAAAACATTTATAAAAGCGGAAACTTTGTCAAATATAACGGCGTACCGTTAATTTTTAACCACTTCTTATAGAATTGATCCTACAAGGGTCAATGTCTGTAAATTCAATGATAAGTTGTCGTATTTTGATGTTTGTTTGAAGTTATGGAGCCTGAATCAGATGAAATAATGTAATGTATAAGGTAAATACAATTTTTATATGAAATATCACCAACAATTATTGTGTAGGATAAAAACAGTACTGAATTTCATATTATAAAATAAAATTTTTATAAAAAGAATATTACCAACAATTATTGTGTAGGATAGAAAATTATGTGTAAACCATGGCAATAAAGTGCTTTTCCAGGCCTCAAGAAGTATCTTCTTTTGGCCTGAAATATGCCACTTTACCGCCTGAATATACTATTAACCATACTTCAAATGAGTGCTTTCGAGTTTTACCTTTTATAAATGCAGTTTTCTTATATATCTTCAAAGGATGACCAATAAGTTTCAATTTCTTTAATATCCTCGTGTTTTTATCAAGTTCCAATACTGAACCTGTCGCTGCTATCCTGAATCCAATCTTTTTAATAATCTGTAAATATTTTTGTTAAAAATTAAAACTGTTACATATTAATTGTGAATAATATTGTACTAACACCACTTTCAGAGTCGACGGTTTGTAATGCCAAAAAGCCCGTTCCTTGGGGTGTAATAGGACCCCAAAAATGAGCATTGCATGTCAAATGTTCTGGAGTATATTTCAAGTATCTAAACTTCAAATCATCCTCCAATTTTGAATATAGCGGTATCGTTTGAAATCGTCGCCAACCCAAAGAAATTATTAAAGGATCATTGGTCTTGAGGATTTTATTATACCAACGATGTTTTTTTATTTTAACGTTTAGAAAACCGACATTTTCTTCTCCCATGTTTAACGCACCAATAACTAAAATAAGATATAATGTATATGAATATATATAATTAAATAATAACTAACCTAATGGATATGTGGGATCAAAATTCTCGATAAACTCTGAGGGCACCCCTTGAAATTCCATCCGAACATACATCCCGGGTCTATACCCTTCAATCTGCACCCTAACATCATCAGGCATGTTCTCGAACACTGTTTTATTCAACTGAGCCTGTTTTTCTGCTGACAATTTAAGTTCATCATAATAACTCAACTTTTCTTGAGAATCATACTCTGCATCAAACTTTTCCTTCAATTTTTTCTTCTTTTCAGACAAAGCGTTGATGTCCTCATTTTTAATTTGTTCTGATTCATTTCTTTTTCGCTTGTCTCCTTTGTCAGTTTGAGCAGATTGTGTTGGTTGAGCCTTATGCGTTTCTCCGGTTTCTAGATCTTCAAAATCTCCAAAAACTTCAGAGTCTCCATCACTTAAATCTGGAGCATCATCTAGTTTGAGTAGTTCTTTTGCATCTTCGCTCTCTTTCCATTTCCCAGTAATAAAGCAGTTCACTATGAGGTTCTTATTCTATAAAGAAATGTTTCAAATGAAAAATATACCTAGAATAACTACTAGAATAACTTACATCTGAATGTGTCCAATCTTTCATAACTGCATTCCATGGCAATGTCAATGAACTTTCTGTCAAGTTCATAACATCCTTACTTTGTTTTAAATTATGCTGTTCTTTTGAAACTTTTCTAAAGAGACCACCAATTTCCTCTTCTGTGTCATTTTCTTCATTATTATCATTTGTTTCAGCCTCTGCTTCATCTTGAAAATCTTCAAAGAAAAAAACATGAACCAAATGACAAAAAATGTATTTTGTTTTAAACTTTATTGTAGTAAACACTGTATAGAATCTCAATATTAATTTGGGTACATTAGAGGATCAGATTTAGGTACTCACCATACACAAGCCTCATTAAGTTTTTATTTGTACTCTGCCTTTCTAAGAAGGATTCCTTTGCTTTTTCCATAAGATTATCTTTCCACTTAATGTCATTGTCCTCATCATCACTATCATCTTCCATATCATCATCCTGATCATCTGAATCATCAAAATTTTCATGTTCTAATTTTTTCTTTTGATCAAATTCTATTTTTCCCAAAATATCTTTAACCTTTGAATATATTTCATTGTCCTTGTTGTGAGAAGGAGGTATATGTGCATTATCTTTATCTTCATCCAAATCTGTGTTGGACTCATCCCCTTCACTATCACTATAAAATATGTTAAATAATTATTACAACAATTTAAGGAGAAAATCCATTTTCAAAGTGATAAACAAATTTTTTAAATTCATCTTTACCTTACACCCTCTAAACCATCATTAAAAACCACTCTTCTTCTTATTCTACCCCCATCCTCAACTTCTTCATATTTTTTTCTCAACATGTCTAATTCATTGTCTAATTCTGAAATACCATCTTTCTTCTCCTTTTTTTCAAATAACTCAATATCATTTTCATTGTCTTCACTGTCTTCCATATCATCTGCTGTAATTTTTTTACCACCAGTAAAAATCTGAAGTTCTGAATGCTTCAACTTTTCATCTAAAGTTTCTTTTGCACTTATTAAATTGGTTACAATGTTATCTGTTTCATCTTCTCGTTTATTGTGACTATGGGAACCACCTAATTCCATATACACTGCATCCTTGTCATAGACTATTCCACCAACTCCAGAAAATGGAGCATAAATTAGCTTTTCTTTTTCTATTAAAGCCCGTTTTTTGAGTTCTTCTGGTAAAGGACAAGGATCAGGGAGAAAAGACAGATCATGAATTTTTAGATCACCAAAACCTGCAACATGAACGTAACTATCCTTTTTCAAGGGAACACCTCTAATATATCCATATAATGCAACATTCCTATCACATTTTGGATTTTGCCTTATTAACTCTTGGTTGGTTAAATCTTCATACCTATCTCCAATTAAATAGCTATGAGTTGTCCTCCATTGCAATGGTCTAAATTTCATAACTGAAATGAACCTGCCCAAATTTTTCACTTCATTTCTCAAGTACTCTTCGTGAATTATACCAGATAAGTAAAATAGTTTAGCACCTGGGTAAACTTCAGTCCAAAATCTATGCTTAAGAGTTTTCTTTGTGTTCTTTAGTGTTTTACTATTTTTAATTAAATCAAGATGAGTTAATACACCCATTATTCTAGGCATTCCATGTACTTGACAGATGTTTAAAAATTCAAATACTTCCATTTCAAATCCAAAACTTGCATCACATAGCAGGAGTACTAAATCAGCTACTTTGGCAATATCTATCATTGAATTAATGTCATTATTACATTCGAAAAACGTAATTCTCCTTTTTTTGCCTGTTACAATTGTAACAGGACCTTTAATTTCAGTTAATGGTAATTTAGTAAACAATTTAATTAAATTTTGTATTACTGTACTTTTGCCTACTTTTGGAGGACCTACTATTGCGACTACGATAGGTGGGGGTTCGATTGGAGTTCGATCTACAAGAGGAATATGTTGCTTTTTAGTATCTATATCTTCTTTTCTTCGAAATCTTCGTTCTGCCCTTATAGCAGAATTAAAACTAAAAGCTTTAGGATTTCGCTGTTTGGGATCTAGCTCAGCGTTCTCCTCCTTATTTTTTGCTTTCTTTTTTTCCGATTTTCTACCTAAAATAATACAATTAAAACTGAATATTTAAAACAAAATTTTAAACTTACCTGAATGCCTATCCCTATGGGCTTTCTTTTTTGTGAAACTTTCATCTTCCATTACGTTTATAGAACAAAAATGAGGAAAACCTAGTGCTTTTTTAAATTTAGTTTCAAACAGATTAGATCTTTCAAAACAACGTGAAATAAGTAAGGCTATGTTTATCTTCTTTCTTATTTGAGCTATATCTTGAGGGATTATCTATCCAGCTCATTTTATAGGTTACGGTTACAGGTAGTTGCATAGATTAGAACTGTTGCAGACCTATGGTCTTTGCATAATATATTTGTCTAGATGTTGTATGCGTTGGGTAGATTCAAGAGCTCATCCCTTTGGCAAATTGTGCGATAAATGTAATTTTTTTGTAGCTTTCCAGCTCACTATTAAAAAGAAGAATCATGTCTGTCAAAAAGGGTTTCAATATTTCAAATGTCATACTACATGCTGTCAAACTCGACGATTACAAGTAGTTTTTGTAAGCATTCGATTTTAAAAATGTCTCCGGTTCTTAATGAATATTCTGCAATGAATAGCCCAGATGATTGGAGAGATGCTGCTCACAGTACTGGAGTAAGTTTTAACTCCTATTTGTAAAATAACATTTAATTTAATTTTATATTGTAGACCTCTATAATGGCAGCAGAATTTGATGGTGGAGTAGTTATTGGAGCAGACTCCCGTACAACTACTGGGTAAGTTGAAGAAAAACTGCCAAAAACGTTTATCGATTCACTAACAATTTTATTAATTACTTATAGGGCATACATTGCAAATCGTGTTGCTGATAAACTTACCAAAATTACAGACCGTATTTATTGTTGCCGTTCCGGTTCAGCTGCAGATACACAAGCAATAGCAGATATTGTTGCATACCACTTGAATTTTCATGGGTACGTAAAATTTGTATGTTAAACGCATCTCCAAATCTATTATTTTCTGATTTCTAGTATGGAATTAGGAGAAGAACCTCAAGTCGAAGTAGGTGCCGCTATTTTTAGAGAACTTTGCTATAACTATAGGGACTCTCTAATGGCAGGAATACTTGTAGCTGGTTGGGATAAAAAGAAAGGTGGTCAGGTATATTCCATACCAATTGGTGGAATGTGTGTTAGACAAGAGGTATCCATCGGTGGATCTGGATCCAGTTATGTTTATGGTTATGTAGATGCCAATTTCAAGAAAAATATGAGCAAAGACGAATGTGTTAAATTTGTTTCCAATAGTAAGTAACTAATAAAGATAGGTTTAAATATAATACATAATCCTAGTAAATAAAATTGTTTTCTCAGTTTTATTTTTGATGGATAATACTAATAGGAATGGTTCTTTCAGCTTTGGCTCTTGCAATGTCAAGAGATGGTTCATCTGGAGGTGTTATCAGATTGGGAATCATTACAGAAAGTGGTGTAGAAAGAAGAGTCATTTTAGGAAATGAATTGCCCAAGTTCTACGAAGATTAATTATATTATTTTTGGTATTTTTATGTATAATAATAAACATTTTTCCACATGCATACTTGTTTTAATGTCTTTCATCTGGATGGTCCCTCAAATAAATAGACGCCTCTTCACTTTAGTAAGTAGTTTTGGAATGTTTACAAATAGTTCAGTCGACAGGTAGTTTCAGATAGGAAAAGGTCGGAAGTTAATGAGGCTTTAGGATGTTGTTCAGGGATGATTAATCAACATTTTCCCAAGTTTTGAACCTCGAGGACCCTGTGCTAAAAAAGGAGGGGGTGAGAAACTGCAAAATTTCCGACCTTGCTCTGCGCCCACACGAGGGGTACTACCAATCCCCAGATGCTGCGCCAGATGACTTCCTCCAGATTGTTTCCTGCAAGTGCAGCAAAGGCTGTAGCACCGGAGCTTGCGGCTGCAAGAAAGCAGGTCTCCGGTGCTCAGCAATGTGCAAGCACTGCACAGGCCACTCCTGCCAAAACGATTTGAACGAGGAAGACTCACCAGACATACTGGACGAATACGACATCATTGACAGCCCGATCGCTCAGGAGGACGACGAGCTGTCACGAACAGAACCAGCGGCTAAGAAATCTCGACATGAAATGTAAGTACAAATGAGTACCCACTATAATAAGCACATTTCTATATTTTTATTCCCCAATATAATATATGCCTTGAGAATAACTTAATATTGTTAATTACATTACTTATTTTCATGAAAGGACTACGTCTTTTTTTTAACCTGTCCTGGGTTAATTATATAGGGGGGAGGGGGGATATCGATCCGAAAACTAAATGATATCAATAGGAAAATGATGTGAATTAATAGGTATGGTTGGATTTCATCAGAAAGTTAGCTTATAAGAATTGGGGTTGGGTGGGGTGTCAAAAGTTGTGACTTCAACCAAGAACCATAATTACAACAACATCTTATCATAATTCGGGTATAACAGATGAAATAAGGTGGAAGTTTGCATTTTTTTTTTCATTTTTCAGCGAATTTTGAAACATGACCTATGTTTCGACGCGTCATATCTCGGTAGCGAATTCACATACAAACATGTTTCATTCGTCAAAATTGTAGAAAATTTAACTATCTACAAAAAAGTATGGATGTTTTTGCCGTAGGACGAAAGAGAAAAAAGTAATCGAGGAAAAACCGGAGGTCGAAAATTTTGTAGATTTCCTCCTACTTTTTTCGCACAGGGTCCCTGAGGTCCAAAACTTGAGAAAATGTTAATTAACCATCCCTGAACAACATCCTAAAGTTTCATTGACTTCCGACCTTTTTCCACCTAACTCCACTTCTTTCAACTTGTCGACTGAACTAAAATTGATGGGTTAGTTGTAAATCAATGTACAGAAAAGTGGGATGATTAAAACATACTAATATAGACAAAATTTTTATTAGATCCATTAAAATCAACTATTTCAAAAAAAAATTAACTTTCTTTCAACACTGATAACGTTGGTAAAAGAAGACCAACAACCTTCCTAGAAATAGTCAACATGGCTAGTATAAAAAGTCCTAAAGCTAGAAACACAGTCCGTAACTTAAAAATATCTACCAAGTGCAATGAATTAGAAACAAAAAAAGAAACTATTCTGAGATGGAGTACCATATGCACAAGCTATTATTAGAAGAAGAAAAAAACTGTTTTTAAAGATAGTTGAATCCTCAAGGTAAAATGAATTTTATTTAAAAAAAACTGACACTATAAACGTAATATTGATTGACTCTGTCGCAAAATCTCTTATTAATTTCAAGTCAAACATGTATGAGGATCAAAGACATTTATTTAATAGCAGAACAAACATAAAACTATAATTACTTCATGCATTACCAACTGCTATCATTTAATGGTACTTTTAAACAGTTGCAACCTTGCAAATGGTTCACAAATGAGTCAGACAAACGAAAAAAAAAGGGATAAGATAGGCGCTGACAGCAGTAATCAATTTAACAACAATTTTCTGACGTCAAACTCCACAATTTTAAACTAAAACAATATAAATTCTTTAAAATTTCAACTACCTTTAAAAACTGACCGAAATGATTATTAAAACTCACTCTTATTCCTAAAAAAAAATAAGTAGATAACCAAAAATGTATCACGCGAGTTTAATTTTCACTGAACACTGTCATTAAATCGTGTTCATAAAATGCAATTAGAGCCATTATGCCTAAGCCGCTTAATAAGCCGCCCAAATGTAAAATCGCTTGGCCAACGTTTCCTTCGTCCTCGTGTGCCGAGCTAAGTTCCGGGATCATATCAACCAAAGCGATGTATATGAACATGCCCGCAGCTGCTGCGAACACCCACGAGCTGGCATATTCTGTGTTACCTGCAAAAAATCGTTCAATCATAATCTTTGGGATACAAAAGTTGGAAAAGTCTAAGGTCAGTGTGGCCAACAAAAAAGTGGTTTTTATGACAAGAATGACAGTTAAGGTCTACCATTCGAAACATGAGATTTTTGCATGTTTTTTATCATTGCGAACATCTATATTGCTTTATTAAAATAATGAATACACCCCCGAAGCGTATATTTTAAAATTTAAAATGACTTCTTAGCTGAATACTCAACATATCGGTGGCCAATAATTGGCAAGTCACCATTTCATTTCTGTTATTCTGTCACTAGTTATGTCAAATGTCAGTTATATTCATTTTTAAGTTATTAAATCAAACAATTTTATTTTGTTAAATCTACATTATATTATTTAAACTTAAAGTGACGCGTTTCGCTAACACAGTAGCTTTTTCAAACGAATGGAGGTATAATGAGAAACTTTCTATTTATACAGTGCCTCAATACTAAATTATACGGATATTTAACAATAAAATCATAGTTAACTGTATAAACCCTCACTTCTTGGAATCTACTCATCATATGGTTTTAAATGAAACTAACTGTTTTTAAATGACTCCACAATATATTTGTAAAAATGTGTAAATTGCAAGTAAATTATGACAATTGTTTCGATATAAATATCATCATCAGAATGACAGAAGTTACTTTTGACATGATGTATACTTGATATATATTTGGCTAGTCCAAATAGTGCCCTATCTAGTGATTGACTTAATATATATGAATAGAAAAAAGAAGAAGATTTTACAAATAGTAGCTTTGATATTATTAGCCCTATGGGGATATTCTGGATATCTTTGTCCCATTTAAGATCAGTATAACTGTGCAATGATATAGGAAACCAGGAAAACTATATCTGCTGATCTTTACAATTATTACTTAAGAAGACAGTTTAATAATGGAGAACTTCCTAGATTCAGCTGTTCATTGAGGACTTCATATTGTGGGTCTGTTAAGTGTCTTCTAATTTCTAATTCTTCGAGAAAGTCCAGTTCTTGCTTCTTATCACAAACATGTAGTATTTCTGGTTCTGTGTTAGGTGTTACTGAATGTTTAGTGTCAAGTAGGTGTTTTGCATAATGTGATTTATCTGGTTGTTTTAATCTGTATGCTCGTAAGTGTTCATTGTACCTAATTTCAAAATTACGACTGGTTTGACCAAGATAGACAGCATTACAATCCGGACATTTAAGTTTGTATATCCCAGATTTTCTTAATGGGGTTATTTTTGTTTTTACATTTAGCAAATTTCTACCTACATTGTTTTCTGTTTTAAAAGAAATTGTTGTATTTGTTGCTGAAGATATTATCTTTGAAATATTATTGGAAATATTACCAGCATAAGTGATGGTTTTGTAATTTGTTACTTCTTTAGTTTGTTTAGGAAATATTAGTTGTAACGCCATCTTTTTCTATTTACAGGAAATTAAATGAATTTGTCTAAATATGGGATTAACTAAAGTATTTAACAAGTTTACCTGGAAACTCATTCACAACCATCCTACAGGAATCTTTCTAGGTAAAAAGGTGGTTTAATAATGGAGAATTGTTAATATCAAGTTGGTCGTTAAGAAGATTATTTGAATATTTGTTTTTATTTATCTCTAGGGCTTCTAAAAGATTTAATTTGAAGGATTTAGTTTCTATATGCAAAATTTCAAAATTTGAATCGAAAGAGTGTTGGTTTGTTAATAAATGATTTGAATAGTTGGAATCTAATTTTTGATTGTCATAACTACGTTTGTGTTCTGAAATTCTAGTTTTAAAATTCCTAAAAGTTCTACCTATATAAATTTTATCACAATCGTCATTACCACATTTTAATTTATAAACTCCTGATTTATTTAGTTTTGAAGATTTGGATTTGTTGTTTTTAATGAATTTGGATAAATTGTTGTCAGTTTTGAAGCAAATATTCAAGTCTAAAGTTTCTAAAAATGATTTTATTTTTAAGGATGGTATTCCAAAGTAAGTTAAGCTTTTAAATTGGTTATTTTTGTTTTTATCCGAAGGAAATACTTGTTCTAAAGTATGTTTTCGTATCTTTCTATTTATGATGTTGTCAATTAAATTTGGATCGTAATTATTATTAACCGCTATTTGTTTTATTATATTTAGTTCTTTATTGTAATTGTCAATATTCAATGGAACTGTTAAAAGTCTATGTATCATAATATTGAAAGCTGCTAATTTATGACTGATTGGGTGGACTGAACTGAATTGTAATATCTGTAAGTGATGGTTTGTGAAATATAGAAAAGTCATGCCTATTGTTTATATTTGAAATTGTAAGATCTAGAAAGTTTATGGACTTATTTTGTTCAATTTCTACTGTAAATTTGATATTTTTATGTATTGAGTTAATGTGAGTAATGAAGTTATCTAATTGTCTCCTAGTACCAGTGAAGCAAGCTAAAATGTCATCTACATATCGGTGCCAGTAAATAATTTTTTTTACTAAGGAGGTGTTTATTAATTATCTTTTCTATATTATCCATGAAAATTTCTGATAATAGGGGACTGAGAGGGTTGCCCATAATCAAACCCTCTTTACTGCTATAAACCTTTCCGTTGAAATGAAAATAATTTTGATTTAAACAAACTTTTAATAAATTTATAATATCAGACTGAATTATGGGATTAGTATTATTGTAAGTAAGCAAGTTATCAACAAGAGTGATAGTTTCATCAGGATGTATACTAGGGAATAGATTTGTTACATCGAAAGATATGAATTTAGACAAGTGAGTTAGTTTTATATCTTGAATATTATTAATTAGTTCTGTTGAGTGATTTTAAATTTCAAGATATACGCCTCGGGTGTGTATTCATTATTTTAATAAAGCAATATAGATGTTCGCAATAATATAAAAACATGCAAAAATCTTGTTTTGAATGGTAGACCGTAACCGTCATTCTTGTCAGAAAAACCACTTTTTTGTTGGCCACACTGACCTTAGACTGTTTGTTTTCATTACTTACCAAGTACAAGTCCGGCAACATTTCCAAAAATACATAAAACACTAGATAGTATGTTATAAAACATAGCTTGCTTAATTGTCATTCCAGCTTTCAACAGCATAGCGAAGTCTCCGAGTTCATGAGGAAGTTCGTGACAAAAAACAGCAACCGTTGTAGAGAAACCGCCTGCTAAACTTCCAGAGAACGCCGCACCTATTGCCATTCCGTCAGTGAAGTTGTGTAATCTGAAAATAAATAATCAACTCCAACTCTAACCCTTTGTTAAAGCATAAAAATATAAATATATACTGTAAGTACATACCCATCTCCCATAATAACCATCCACGCCACTGACGAAAAATCCTTCGGTGCCGCGTGAACGTGTCCATGTTTATGGGAGTGTCCGTGATGTTCACTTTTGTGCTCCGTTACTATCACAGTGTAATCGTCTTTTATGTGTTCCGGAGTTAACATTTTGTTAGCTTCAGTGCAAATATTCAACTCCGAGGGACACTCCAAGGTTTGATTGTTCGGTTCCAATTTATCCAAGGTAGATGATTTCGAGATTTTCTGCGAGTCGGGCTTAGAACCGGGGTCCAATACTGTTGTCGCCGTTCGGTCCGATTCACAGAAATTGTTGTCTAATAAAATAAATTAATTCAATATAAAAACAAATAGGTTTATTTGAAAGTTTACTGATGATATTTCACCCTGTGCAGCTTTGTTTCGAAAATTCTAATATAATGTCACAAAGTTTAATAAAAAAGTAAAAAAAAATAAGGGTAATGTGAACACTCGTTTGAGTTACGTGAATTATG
>CAJUYH010008027.1:0-16271 GCA_910591685.1 Galerucella tenella | reverse complement strand
GCGTCCCATATTTAGACAAATTCATTTCATTTCCTTGTAAATAGATTATAATTTTATTGTTAAATATCCGTATAATTTATTATTAAGGCACTGTATAAATTGAAAATTTCTCATTATACCTCCATTCGTTTGAAAAAGCTACTGCGTTAGCGAAACGCGTCACAACTTTAAGGTTAAATATAATGTAGATTTAACAAAATAAAATTGTTTGATTTCATAAGTTCTAATATATTTTAATAAAAGACCAAACACCGGATATCAGTCTTAACACCCCATTGATCTATCGAGAATCTAACCTAATTTGTTTCAGAGTTACCCCGAAAAATGAAATAATGAAAACTAATTTAAAAACAATAACACGGAGTAATGGTATACAAGGGATTCTTTGCAAAATCCCACCAGAGGATTACGAAAAGTACATAGTAAAACCTGCCAAATTGGAGAACCCAATAAAATGTGAAGAATGCAATGAAACCTACACCAATAATATCGATTTCGGAATCCATTCGATAGTACACAATAAAAAAGAATTATACCATTGCCATATTTGTGAGGAGTATACCACCCACAAAAAGTCTATGATGGAAAAACATTTACGCGAACACGAAGGTATAAAAAAGTACCAATGCCCTTTATGCGAAAGGCAGTTCGCTACACTTAAAATGGCCTACGAACACCGGTACGTGCACGAGAATAAAAAACCCTTCGAATGCGACATATGTGGAAAAACATTCTCTGCCTCAGCTTCGGCGAAAAATCACAGAAATAGTATACACTACGAAGCTCTTACTGGTCAAAAGCAAGAAAAATTCGACTGTAAATTGTGCAATAAACATTACAGCAACGAGGCCGGGCTGTCGCATCACAATTTTCGACATCACAAGGAATTGTACAAGTTAAGACCTGCTTTGTGTGAAATCTGCGGAATGAACTTTTCAAGCCAAGCGAGATTGAACAAGCACATGCCGACGCATAGTGCGGAAAAACCGTATTCTTGTAAACTATGTTCGAGTACTTTTTCCCGAAATGTTGAATTGAAACAGCATCAATCCGTGCATACTGGAGAGAAACGTTACACTTGCAGCTTCTGCGGAAAAAAGTTCGCTCACAACTCCTCTTTCAACTATCATTTAAAGCTGCATACTGGCGAAAAACCTTTCAGTTGCGTTGTATGCGGGAAGGGGTATATTTCCGCGGGAAATTTAAAGCTTCATATGAAGAATTGTCACAAGTCTGAAAATATTTCAGGATAATGCAATACATAAAATTCGAAAACTTGGTTAGTTTTATTTTCAATCATCTCTCCCATACTCTATATCTGTTTTCAATGGTGTAATTGTCTAAATTTTTGAAGCCTGACCAAACACTTGCCCAGCCCAGCTTGGTGAATCCAGCAATTGTAAACATACTGTATTTTCCCACGTTTACAGGGTATAAGTATTATTTTCTACATTTTTTCTTGTACTTTTGAAATGTTCGAGTGAATTGCTCATTCAGTATCCGTAATGTTAACTATTCTAACTATATGGTTTTAAATGAAACTAACTGTTTCTAAATGACTCCACAATATATTTGTAAAAATGTGTAAATTGCAAGTAAATTATTGACAATTGTTTCGATATAAATATCATCGCAAGACGGCGCTTGCGCTTATGAACGCAGCTGCGGCTCGCTTGGGTATGTTCGCGCTGCCTCACCGTGCGCCGTGGTCCGAAATACCTATTTTTTAAATATTTATGTGCACTAAATATTAAAATATGAATTAAAATTAAATCCCAGTCAATAACGTGATAACAACGAACATTAACAAGACAAGAAGGATCACTCTAAGCTCCTCCCCTCTTTATGCCTATCTCGCTCGAATATCGGATGCTACTGTGTATAGAGCACGGTAAGTCTCCTACGCGCGATATGCATAAACAGGTTGTCCGTCGTAGGGATATGTAAAGAAATATACCAGTTGTCTTTTTGAGTGAGCGAATTTTTCTTTAGAAATAAAATAAACATTTACGTACTTAGTGTTTTGTGTTTGGTTCTGCAAACAGAATGATGGAAAGGCAACATACGTGGGAAAATGTATAAACAATACTATGCACTTTATAAATGGCTGGAAAATTACTATTACCTCTGCTTTGTCTTTACGGGAAACCTTAAAATGCAGGAATTATTCATTTCTTTTAACAAGGCACCTTAATCAGGATTGCATTGAAAATTTTTTGTCTGGTAAGAAATTGTTGCGAAAACTCGAGAAATCCAACCCCAATTCAATTTTGTAGGGCATTCAAGAAATTATTTTCTTTGGAATATTTAAATGAGGTTGAAGGTGCCAATTGTATTAAAGATATTAATACAGTTTTGCTCAATGTAACTCCTGATATGCTAGAAGAATATAAAAATATCGATGTACCTTATTGACAAATAATAGCTCTTCAACAGTTTTCACATGCGACTATAGAAATCTTTCAAGTACGGATGGCAATGCTATAGTTTACATTTCTGGCTATCTATTAAGGAAATGTTTGCTGCAACACTCTTGTAGTGCTTGCACAAAGTATAATGATAAAAAGACATTACCAAATCAGCGGCTGTATTTTTAGGGCATAAAGCATATTCGACTTCTAAAAACTATGGAGGTCTGAATGCACCTCCTAGTAATATTGTAGAATATGTTAAACAACTAGAAATAATCTTTGTTGAAAATTCTAATAAGATTAGTTGTCAGGAGAACGTTGGAGCGACCCTTAGGAAATTATATGAAAATTTACTGTTTACACATCCTTGTAAAGAGTTTCCTTATAAATGTTTTTTAAACCTATATATTAGGCTGCGGATTTAGTTTACAATTAAATTTGCGAACCAGGATATAAAAAATAGATATTCTTCGAAACAATCAATGAAACCTAACATAAAATTAAATATCTTCTAACATCTTTGAAAACCGGCATATTCAATATGAAAGACTTTCAAAATTCATAGATTTTAACTTATTTGGTTTTGGATGGTTCGTGTATCGATTCTCACAATTTTCGCATCGCGATAATTATTTTTCCCAGTACCCGTATTTTACTGTTAGGTAAGTTGGTACTCTTTGATGGCCTCGGATTTGAAACAACCTGTAATGAACTGTATACATTTTATATTAGAATACCTATTTAAGTTGGCATTTGCAAACATTTTATTGTCAATTTTTATACCTACTAGTCTCATCTGTAGCTTACTACATTATTACTTTTTGATGTAACTTTCATTTTTCCTTTCATTGCTACCAGTTTTTTTATAATTATGTTTAGATTAACCAATTAAATATCCTGACGATATTCCCTTTTTCATTTTAATTCCCACTAAGCGGAATAGGTTACAATAACAATTACTCCTAGATGTTTTTAAATCACCCTGGTAAGTGAACGTTTATTCGTTTTAATCGCCAGCGGTTTGCATCAACCTCGTAGAAGCATGAGCACGTGCACGGCTCCAAGAATTTGTCGAAATCGTCGGCGCGCTTGTGTAAGCTGAACATGAAAGTTCCGACGGAGAGTGACCCTTCTTGTCTTGTTAATGTTCGTTGGTTCTGAATACCACCTACTAGTGAATTCGCTTTCTCTGTAAAGGACAATCAACATTCGCCCATCCCCTAGACCTGGGTACACGCCTCCGATGCGCGCACACAGTTATACTTTCTCTCTCCTTCAAGCTTTTTTTCTCATATTTTCTTTATCGTACTTGTGTAATCCAGGAAGGTTCCATAAGAAATTACGCGATCTGTATATGGCAGAGCCATATGCCACAATTGAAATGTTGCCATGCTGGCTGGGCTATAGTTGCCAATATTGCACTAAAAATATTGCCCGTTTAGATGGTGCTTAAAGTGTCTACACATTTATTTGTTGGATTTATACGGTGCTCTGTTTACAGTTTGGTAAATTCACCTGAAAGTGAGAACGTATTCGGAAGGAAAAGGATATCCTTCTTCGCTAAGTCTATGCCTTTTTAAAGGTAGTAATTTTATTATATGGGAAAAAAGTTCAGTAGTTATGATTAATAAATTAATTAGAAACAACAAAGTGCTACTATTTTTCTCTTGTAATTTCAGTATTTGTTTGATTGGTAGTAAGTTTCAAAGCGTGTCTATTATCTTTGTAAATATTAATAAAGAGTTTGTTTCAGTGTAAGAAAAAAACGAAAATACGTAAAGAAGAAATTTAAACAAAACGGAGATAATAAACCACACGAGAGAAAACCCCGAGCAGTTTATACCAAAGATCCAATGCTTATAGCAAAACCGATAGATTTAGATGAACCTTTAACTTGTAAATTCTGTTTAAAAGAATTTAAAAACAATTTAGACTTTGCCTTCCATTCCAAAGAGCATACTTTAGACGGTACATACTCTTGTCACATCTGCGATTATTCCAATATTTCCAAAACTCCGTTTGATCTGCATATGCGTGAGCACGAAGGTATCAACAAATATAAATGTCCAATTTGTACCAAAACTTTTAAGCAAAGTAAAGACGCCGTGGAGCATAAATATTTTCATACAGGAGAAAAACCGTTCCAGTGCGAAATATGCGGTAAACATTTTCCTTACACCAAAAGTCTAACAGCTCACAGACGCAATACCCACTACGAAATCATCACAGGCAAACCTCTACAAAAATACGATTGTAAAGTTTGCAACAAACATTACGAAAGCCATTCGGGATTGGTTCGACATTACTCTTCGAGTCACAAAGAATTAGGTTACGACTATTCAGTGGTGTGTGATATTTGTGGAAAAACGATCGCCACCAGGAACAAATTGAAATACCATTTAAGAGTACACTCCGGTTACAAGCCGCACGAATGTCAAGTTTGTAAAAAAGGTTTTTCGAAAAAGCAAGAGTTGAAAATTCACGAGCGGATCCATACCGGCGAAAAACCTTTTACTTGCTCGTTTTGCGGGAAAAAGTTCGCGCAATTGGCTCCTTATAGGTATCACATTAAAACTCACACTGGTGAAAGATCTCACGTTTGTCTTATTTGTAAAAAAGGGTTTATTTCGTTGAGCAATATGAAGATTCATATGAAAAATTGCGATCAATCGAATGTCAAAGCCGAAGTACAGTAAACCATTCGATGCAACTACTATACTGTATTTGAAAATCAAGAGAGAGTAAATTCCCAGAAATGTTTTGCAGTTATCAGTGTTAAAGGCAGTAAACCATAGACGTGCGTTTTCAAAATTAAATTAATATGGAAATAGAAATATTTAATTTGTTTTAGTTATTTATACCTAGATTACCAATTTTAGATAGATAAACATAATTCGTAAGTAGTAATTTAATTTGGGTAAAATGAAGAAAAAGTCAATATTATTTTAGGCATTTTGTTTTAGGCATATGTTTATTTACAAAATATGTATATAATATGTACAGATAATTACAATTATTTATAAATTAATATGAGGAGCTAAAAAAACAATTAAGTAGGTATATGAGAAAAAAAAACCAACCGCAAGGATAAAATTTGACGAGCAACATGCAAAAAATACGACAATATTAAATCTTAAAAAATAAAAATCTAAAAATAAAATTAAAGTACATAAATTAATAATTTTAAAGTTATGGTTCCTCGCACTCTGTGTCAGAAGATTCACCATCTGATTCTAGAGAAATTACAATGGGCTCTATAGTAATATCAATTATGTTATCTAGCTCCCACATTTTTTTTTCTATTTCTGTAACGTGTCTAATACATTTTTGCCAATTTTCACTTGTTACTTCAGATATTGCCTCATTGAAGAGATTTTTAACATCTGATAATTTAAAAGTAGTGTTATTTCTGGCAACATAACCTTTAACTTGAGCCCATATAAATTCTATCGGATTCAGCTCACAATGGTAGGGTGGTAAACGAAGGATTTCAATTTCTCGTTTTTTGGCTATCTCCTCAATATTATATTTTTTATAATTTTGCTTATGTTTTTTAGCAATAGTTAACAATTCTGCCCTCAGCATTGTATTGTCAAAGGCTAAATTTTTAGAAGATAACCATTTTGCAATTTCATCCTTTTTCCATTTAGTGGTTGGTAAAGGTTCAAGTAATCTGGAGTGGTAACTTGCATTGTCCATTACAATAACCGATCCTTTTGGTATGAATTGAATCATCTGTTCAAAATATTCCTCAAACACGTCTCCATTCATTTCTTCGTGATAATCAACGGTTTTTTTTTTATTCAAATAAGAGTAAACCATTCTCAAGAAAACCGTTTGTACTGCCTATATGACAAATAATTAATCTTTTACCTTTTCCTTTAGGTTCCTTAAAACCAGTAGTATATCCTTCTAGAAAAGCTTGATGGGATGATTTTATATTATTGTCTTTCCAAACTCTTCCTACACAATGTCCTTCATTAACCCATGTTTCATCTAAATAATAAATGTTTTTATTTTGAGCTTTAACTTGTTGTATTCTTCTGAGGTTCTGTCTTCTCCTCCAACATACAATTTCTTCAGAATCAATTTTAGCATTTAGTGTCTGCCCATTTTTTCAAATTTAAAGTTTAACTCATGTAACATTTTCCATAGTTTATCCCGGCTTATTGTGGGTAAATCAACATCATTCGTAATGGCTTGCAAAACTTTATCTAAAGTTGGTATTTGCTTGTTTATAAAAAATGAGTGAACAAGCTTACGAATAGCATTTTTAAAAAACTCGTCCACGTTGACTTTTAATAGTTTTGGTCTACCTGGTTTCGGCTTTGGTGAGGTTACTCCACCTGATTTTTCCTCCTTTAGAACTCTATATATTGTAGATTTTCCATATCCCATTGCCTTAGATGTTGTTTCAACTACACTGTCAATAGTGTTTGAGGGATTTTGATGTTTAAAATAGTGGTACACATTCACTACAGCACTCTTTTCATTGAGCGATAAATGGTCTAGTTTTAATTTTTTCACTGGCGTATACTCACAAACTGCTTCCATTTTTAGTCACTACTATTTGTCACGTTTATCGAAAATCAAATAACTGCATTTCTAGAAACTTAAGCACTATTTATAAGTCAAAATATCTGTCATAAGAAGCTGTTGCCATTCGGAGGTCGTTAAATAACAATTATCCCTTTCTAATCTGGTTACGCCTATGACGCACGTTAATCCTCTTAGGCCTACTGTAGTAACAATGAAAGATCATAAAATAATGTGATAGTCCAAGAAATTTAATAAATTTTGTATTGAAATTAACAAAAACAATTTAGAATGCATTACAAATATTGAAGTTTTACCGCACGTACTGTACTATAGTTTTGCATACCGAATTAGTTTTTATTCTGGGAATTTACTCTCTCTTGATTTTCAAATACAGTATAAACCAATAAAAATAACCGTTTTTTTGGTCAACCTCACTCTAAAGTTCCAATCCCATTCTTTTTCTTGAGGTTTAGGATCACTTACTGAGTATAAATTCACAACATACTGACAGCCAGTCGATATATTTTATTGTAGTTGCGGCATCCTGACAATTGGAAGAGAAAAATTTATTCGAAACTTGTAAATAAATGAGCTTTTATAACTAATACTTGGTTTTCACTTAATCCGAACATATGTATATTATGACTTAAGCAGGGTGATTCATTAAAATTCAAGTTTTCAAAATTTCAACATCCTGTATTTCGAAAAGTAAATGTGCTAGACCCCTTATCGCGCAAAAAGAGTTATGGAAATAATAGTAAAAATTCATCCGAACAAATTCAAGTAGATCACCAGCACTGCGAATACCAGCTTTGCATAGAATTTTAATATAGCATCGGTGGTTCAGTGGTAGAATGCTCGCATTCCACGCGGGCGGCCTGGGTTCGAATCCCGGCCGGAGCATATGAATCGCTGCTTCATAAACGAGAGAGAGACTAAGGAGGCACAAGCACGCAAGCAAGACATATAACGAAGCAACGTAACATAACGTAGCGTAACGTAACGCGTAACGGTCAGATCTTTTGCGTCGTGACCCCTGGTCACTCAAACATAACCCGACGTAAAGAACTAAAGTTCCAAAAATCAATTTAAAAAAATTAAAGGAATAATAAATTTTTTTATGGAAAAATTAAAATTTATTGAAATTTTTAGAAGCAAATAACTCGATAACCGATTGAGTTACATGAATCAAAAAAGAGTAACTTTTTTTTGTAGAATTTAACGCTTTTTAATATTTTTTTATTATTTTAGTTTTAAGTTTAGCCCAAAAAAAGTTTACTTTGATTTAATTAACACAAACAAGTGTAACTAGCGCCCTATATTAGCAATGTTAAATTAGAGTGCAAATTATGATTCCTCATGCCAAAAAACGTAAAATTGCCAATTTTCAAAGAGAAAATGTGAAAACATAAAAAATAATTGCGAAAATCAAAATTTAAATTTAAACTTTGAACACCCCGTATCTCGGAAACCAGCAATATTTGCATAAGGCATGTTGAGCACAATCATCATATTTTGAGGTCTAGAATCTACAGTTCAGAGATTGGACATTCTTAATGAATCACCCTGTATAATAAGCATTTCCACCTCTAGATTCTATGCAGGATTTCTGCGTTCTGCTACTGCCTTGCAAAGCAATTTCATAAAAGCAAAAGTGTTGTCCATAGTCTCACGTGTGAATGTAGAATCTTCCAACGCATTGAACACCAGTCATTGTTCTTTGAAGTTGGATTAATTCTGTGCATAATCGCAGCCCAAAACATATCACCAAGTGGCTGTAGCGGTTTTGTCGTTCATTGCTTCCATGCCTTCTACCGAAAGTTAGAAAGCATTTGCCCAGAATGGGTTGGTGAACCTATGTATAGAAAATGTGAACCCTCCAGTCAAACTAAAAGCTTGCGAAATGGAAGTGGGTAACATTGATAATGGTAGAAAGATTCAGCTTGAGTGCAGTCTAAAAATGTAGCCTCCAACAAAAAAATTGTAAACATGTATTTCTGGAAAAAAGATATTAGTTTTTTCACTTGGAAATAATTAATCTATCTATGTGTATTGCCGTAGGTATTTTTCCTTTTTCAAGAGCATTTATACATTCATACGTTTGGGCTGGGCTCAACAGAGCAGTCATCACCGATTTATTTGTGACAATCAAAATCTTATTATGTCAAATAAATATGATTTTCCATATGGCCTAACTAATATTTGATTTGTCGTAAAGAAAGGATTTTTGTTTCAAGTTCGGAAAGTAATATTGTTGATGAATAAAAACATATTCATTGTCATCTATAAGATGATTTATCTATCTCAAACAACATTTATTGAGGTATAATGACAAAATAGTTATATTCATATTTGAAAGCATTTAAATTAAATAAAGTAGTTATCCAATAACAAATACTTATTTTTGCAAGCTAACTATATTGTTTTATTATAAAAAAATTACTTTATGACAGAATGACATTTCTTTATCATGAAAAAATGTGTTGTATCGGTAAAATATATTTCTCTATCATAAAAAAGTATATTGTCTGGGTTAACGATATGTTTTTTATTCGTAAAAAATGTATCTTTCCAGCAAATCATATTTTTTTGTTAGAAACAAATGTTCCTTCTTCAAGAAAACTATTAATTTTTACTGAAACTCAACATATTTATCATAACCGAACCATAATTTTCATAAATATATATTGCCTTATATTAAAAAAATATATTTCTCTAAAAACCCGAATTATTTATGGTATTGTTTTTTTGTTTATGGAAGTTACCTACATGCACTATTCAATACACTGAGCTTTTGAAATGTTTCTAAATATTTAGAAATATATTAAAAGTTCACGGTGTATTAAGCAGTATGGGTAACTTCCATACGGTTCTCTAAATAATTAGGTTACTTAGGAAAATATATTTTTCACAAATATTTGTCTAAGCCGTTTCCAGACTATGTCGATCAACAAAGTTGACTTTCGTTTTGTATGTGTGGAATAGTCGATCGAATTGGTCGATGGTCGAGAAAAGCAGGATAGGAATAAAAAACTTGCTGCTGAATATTTTGATCTATTAAAAAGAAAACTATACATTTTTAAAATAGATACCATACATTTATAAAATGGAAACCATACATTGTTAAAAGTAAACATACCTACATGATCTAAAACATAACCAACAATGGTATCAATGGTACCAATGTCTATCCTTTAGTGTGCACATTAATGCTTTCCCCATAGTAGTTTTTTGGAGTTCCTGGAGTAGATTTGACAGGTTTAATTGAGAAATGTGTATGTTTGAGGTACATTTCGCTTGCTTGTTACTTCTACCTACTTGAATATAATTGTCATTTATTTCCTTCCCAAAGATTTAAGCGAATAAGCAATCCTGTAGGGTGTATAATCGTTGCCATTACCCATGTTATCTACCAGAAGCTTCGTGTCTTCTATATGGGCCACCAGTTTATCTAGAATAATCTTCAGTGTGTGAGTAGATGTTTCAACGTAGAGTTCACATTTTCTGCACATAGGTTAACTAACTTTGCCCATCCTGTGCAGATGCTTTCTCAGAATAGCCAGTTCCCGACTTCCCCATCCTTTGTGATTCCACAAAACGGTTCCGGACCTGTGAAGGCTCCTATAGAGCCTTCTTTAGCTAGCTGGTCTGCCATTTCATTACCTCATGTGCCGGAAAGCCTATCTTCAACACTTTCATTGTTCTTAGAAACTTTTTTTTAATGTTAATGCAGGTACAGTAAGTATAATCATTTAACCTTGAAATTTTGGTATATAACTTTACTTTTTTTTTAGTTTTAATAATAACAAGAAAAAATCGAAGAAAAAAGCACCAATTTCAGTACCAGAACCGGAAATAGACGAAAAAATGATGAAACTAATCGAGATATTAAAACTTGACAAACCACTTTTATGTCCAACTTGTCAAAAAGCATTCACCAGCCACCTAGAACTAGCGCTGCATTCTAAAAATCACAGCGAAGCCAAAATACACAGCTGCCATCTATGCGGGTTCTCCGTGGCTACAAAGTTTCGAATAAAAAGACACATGAACGGTCACGCAGGTTACAAATGTTTAATTTGCAGCAAAGTCTTCCGAAAATCCCGAGCGGCTTTAAAACATTCCTACAGCCATACCGGCGAGAAAATGTACCCGTGTGAAATTTGCGGTAAACATCTGGCAAATTCGAAAAGTTTAGACACCCATTTAAACACAATTCACCACGAAATTATAACCGGGAAACCTCTAGTCAAATTCGATTGTCCTATTTGTAAGAAGCACTACGAATCCGAAACGGGTTTAAGAAGACATTATTCCAGCATGCACCGCGAAATGGGAGTTGATTTAACTGTAATTTGCGAGGTTTGCGGTAAAAGAATATCTAATAGAACTAGACTTACGCGACACATGCGCACACATACGGGACAAAAACCGTTTCCTTGCTCAATCTGCGTTCGGCATTTTGCTACTAAATGTTTGTTGACGTCGCACATGAGGGTGCACACTGGTGAAAAACCGTACGTTTGTTCTTTTTGCGGAAAAAGGTTCGGTCAGTCTGCACCTTACAGGTACCATATTAAAATTCACACCGGGGACCGTAGGTACAATTGTACAATTTGTGGTAAAGCCTTCATTTCTAATAGTAATCTTAAAATTCATACTAAAACGTGCTGTAGTTCTATCAGAGATTGATCTTAGTGATTTTGTATTAGCTAGAAGCTAGTCCCAGATATGGGTAATTCTACGATAGGAGGTTTCAAGTAGACTCTTAGTATGAAGGTGTCCTTGTGTCAGCCTGTAGTATGCCATATTTTTGCACCAGTTTCCTGCCTATCATTCTTCGGGATTTTTTTCTTTTTCGTTTGAGAGAGCAGAATAATTCTTGATTGAGCTCTTCTGCAAACAACAAATTTTTCTTCTCTATGTCTCTGGCACTTGGAGATTTCATCACTCGTTCTACCTTGTTGTTAAGTGTACATTTTTCAGGCTTTCACATTCTTTGTAACCTTTTTTTTGTAATATGCCAATTTAGTCTTTAGATTATTTATCTCATCTTTTTTTTTCTTTATTAATTAAATCTATTTTGTCTTCTAGCTCGGTCTAATTTAAGTTTGGCAATAACTCTTCTACGGAAATTACTTTGCGGCATCTGATGGTCAACATCTGAAATTGATGGTGTTACTACTACTACTACTACTAAATGTGCAGGCGAGCCTTGTCCTGGACAACTCAAGCCAAGGTTCCGACACTGAGGCCACTGGCGGGCCCATTGTGCCATTCCTGCTACCTAGTCATCCATGAAGCCGAGCCCTTCAATAAAGGCCACAACCTTTTTCAGTGGATGCCTGCTTGTGTCTCCAGGAGTCATGACAGTGACTCCGAAGATTCGCCTGTGTAATACAGCCCAGTGTGGTCACTCTAAGAGAACATGAACTGACGTTTCATCAGTCATGCCGCAACCCCTACATAGGGAACTTTCCTCTACTCCTAGATTGTAGAGGTGCTTCCTCATACAGCAGTACCCTGTTAGGAGTCCTGCTATTTTCCTTAGCCTACTCCTTGGTAGTTCAGTGGCTGCCCTAGCGTGTCCATCAGTCCATCCCTTCAGTAGAAGTTTGGATTGTCTAGGACCCTGCAGAGTATTCCAATGAGCGAGGTGCTGATTCCTCAGCCACTTCTTCGTCTCCTTGCGTATTCTTTGTTTTGTTAGGCCCACGGTCGGGCCCAGGCCGCAGAAAGGAGCTGCCGCCCCTTCCGCAGCCAGTGCATCCGCCATCTCGTTGCCTTTAAAACCAGAGTGGGCTGGAATCCATTCTAGCCGCACCACGTTCCGCCTTGCAAGATTAGCAAGTAGTTCTCGACATTCGTTAGCAAGTCCTGAGCTGCTGGTATACCCACTCAGGGCTTTAATTTCTGCCTGACTGTCGGAGTATATGGTTATGCGTCGATCCACATAACCTCTGTCTAGGTTTATCTGCGCACATTCCAAAATAGCATATATCTCGGCCTGATATGCGGATACACCCTCACCCAACGGTACACAAACCTGTGTTCTTGGGTTCCTGGAGTAAATTCCAGCCCCTGCTCTATCACCGGAGCATGAGCCATCTGTGTACCAGACGGTCCCATTAGGCTGTGTATTCCTCTCTTTTTCCCAGGACTCTATATCCCGTATCATGGCCCTGTATGCGGTAGCGAAGTAGTACTTACGCAGGCATTCATCAGTCGCTCGAGCCAGAACTGGAATATCTTGCAGGAGCCGGAGCTTCTTGACGTGCCTGCACTCTTCCCCTCTTCGCACGTATCCCAGCCGTTTCAAGCGCAGGAAAGCCCTCCCCGCATCAGCCTCGATCACATGGTGGAGAGGCCGAAGACCAAGGATCACCTCCATCGCAACAGTTGGTGTAGTCCTCATGCAGCCAGTTGCCCCCAAACTGACCACCCTTTGAAGGCGTGCCAGTTGCGATCTAGCCGTGACCAAGGTTACTCTCGGCCATCAGACCAGAGCCGCATATGTGAGCATAGGCAGCATGATCACTCTAAAAACCATATGATCGTTTTGGGGGTCAGTCCCCACCTCGGACCAATGGCTCTCCTACAGGCCCAATACGTGTTTGTCACCTTGCTTAGGCGACTATCAAGATGAGCCTTCCATGTCAGTGATTTATCAAGGATCACTCCTAGATACTTCACCTGTTCAACCACCGGCAGTGGTACTCCATCAAGATTTAGACCCTCAGGTCTTATACCTCTCTTTTTGGTGAAAGCAACTATCTCAGCCTTGGCAGGATTAACTGCAAGTCCGTGTTCCTTACACCATCCATGTACCCTATTCAGAGCCCTTTGCATGAGATCCCTGAGAACGGTAATGTGCCTTCCAACAACAAGGACAACGATATCATCGGCATACCCAATCGTTAGAGAGCCCTCACCGTTTAAAAGGGTTATTAGCTCGTCAATGACTAGGTTCCACAATGTGGGCGAAAGAACACCCCCTTGCGGACAACTTCTAGCGACGATTACTTTTGCCACATGGTCTTTCCATGTGGCCTCTACTGTACGGTTGCACAACATGGCCCCTAGCCAGTGAGTGATCATTGGCTCTATTCCATGATTTGCCACAGCCCTACACATGGATCCTACAGGGGTGCTGTCAAACGCCCCTTGTATATCCAAGAAAGCTCCCAGGACGATCATGCCATTTTCCAGCGCTTTCACAATTGATGGTGTTGCTGGAATATTGTATTTATTTTGAATAGCAAACCGTTGCCTACGCTCTCTTGCTTTCATTTTCTATATCTTTTTTGCCTTACGGTGTTCACTAGGAGTTATTTGTAAGACAGTTTTTATGGCTCCTTTCATTTTCTTTTTTAAATATGTTTGCTTTTGCAATTCATACATTTTTGGATCATATATAATCATTTGATATCGTAGTCTCTCTGCTTCGCGTTTCTTCTGTAACCTTTATTCGCGTGTTAAATTGTTCCGTGGTGCCATAATTTTTTTTAATAACTATATGATAGACGTTAGCTCTGTCTGCATTGGTTTGTTCAAATATCTTATCATGAATATTATCTCCCCTGGTCAGTGGCTCTCACCTGGTAGTTATCTTGACAGGGGAAATATGACAGGAGAGAGACGTTTTCATGACAAATTCAATTGTATAAATTAACAGACTCATTTTCAGGGTTAGTTGTATATCTCACTTTGATTACCACAGTATTATTAAATTAGGGTAGTAAATGAAAATAATTTAAATGGATATTATAAGTTTTATGACTGACCAGTGGAAAGACATGGCCACCTTGCGACCGACGCAAACTCTTTGATGTTTTGGTAACAAAAATTTATGACCTTGAGAGACCGACGTTGGCAGATAACTTATTGAATACACAGAGAAAATGATCAAATTTTCAAATATCGGTGATATAATTGGTTGGTATGACAAGTATCTTATTAAAAAAATGGCTCCTTTCAGACATGCGCATATAAAAAGGATCGGAAGCTTCGCTTCTTGTTAAACTGGTGTATTATTTGGTTGAACTGAAACCGACAAGGGGACAGGCCAGGGTAGAGACTTTTTTAGACTTTGTAAGCAATTTTAGAAAAATGTGTTTTAATTAGGCATTCAATTGTGACGTTATTTAATAAAATACACCAAGATGATGTGATTTATTGTGAAAAATAGCAGCATATAAAATAAAAAAACTGTTTTAAACTAATTGCCGCACAAATTACCTCTTATTGTAGAATCACCCATATATCGAATTGATTTTCATCCAGATAGAAAGCTTATCAAATAATCATAAGCTACTGGGTTATTGTTAATTTTAAAAAAGTTATTTTCGGTCTATATTTAGACAAATGTATATTGACGGATAAAGTGAGGAAACACAATTTTATTTTTTCATCCAAAAATTATAACATTGCGGTTTTTATCAATTGATTGATTCAGGTTCTTAAAATTTTGAAAAGGCCTGGAACCGCAACTCGTTTTCCTGAGTTCGCTTGTCTGTCTCAATACTCTCAATTATATTATACAAAATTATTTCAAAATAATTTAAAGGATAGCTTTTATTTTTGGTTCAATTGGTTTTCGGGTTTTATATGGTGAAGTTTTATACAGATTCGGCAAATAATTATGAGAGAGACAATGTCCAGAGAAGTGGATCTTTTATATATGTGATTATACGACATAATGAAAGATACATATTTGCCGAGCCTGTGTATAGGAATATTTTCTTAAAATTGTGTACAAATGTAAAGTTTTTGTATAACACTAAATTTTATAAACTATATGTTCTTATTGTAAATAAATCAATAATTTATCAATAAACTTGTCCTTTACTCCAACCTTGAATAAAATATGATAAGACTAATGTTTAAAAATTTAAATATTTTTGTAAAAACAAATAAAGTACATACACGAAGTATACAGTATCATTGTAAAGGCGCGTCCACCGATTCGATGTTGACGCAAACGAGCCAATTACAAACCGCTGAAGTGCCGGTCTCCTTGAAAGGAAGCCAATAAGAACGAAGAGTGGGGACGTGCCAACCACTGGCTTCTCGCGGCTTGAGTTGTGATTCAGACTGCCAGTTAGCACGTGCTTGCAAATGGAGTGGACGAACGAGAAAGTTATTAATTGGAGTAATATTTACGGGATCGTCCTGTTCTGAGAACATTGTGCGACTAAACTAAATGAATGCCAACATTATGTAGTAGCTATCATCTGTATGTTCCTTGTGGTATATTATTCATTCTTTTTTCAACTTCTTGGGAAATTAAACCACAATATTTTTAAATTCTTTATTTCAACG
>CAJUYH010008026.1:0-16272 GCA_910591685.1 Galerucella tenella | reverse complement strand
AAAATTAGCAAAATTCGATAATCTCCAAAACAACACCCTGTATATCAGAATTTTCGAAATCCAACTTGAAGAGAACAGAAAAAATAGTGCACATCCCGTTTTAATGCTTAACTTTTAATGTCAAAGTTATTTAAATGTATCATTGACATTTTCGTACGTGATAACTTTAGAACCACCCTATAGATTTTTTTCATTTTTGGTAGGTGTAAGTTACATAAGCATCAAAATCTCATCATAACAAAAACAGTTATAATCCAGGTTCGGGTTGAGAAAAAAAAATATTTTAGCAAGATTTTTATAAATCAATAGTTTATTCCAAAAGAACAGAAAAAATTGAATAATCTATTGGATTTCAAAAATTCTGATATACAGGGTGTTGTTTTGGAGATTATCGAACTTCGCAAATTTTTCCTAAACCAGACCTGGATTATAATTATTTTTATTACACTATCTTATTGTGTTATCACTTATAATTGCACAAGTGGTTTGTATTTTATCGGGTAAATTTGGGTTGTTTAATGAGAAACTGTTTCCTAAGCAATTTGACGAGAATAACTGTCAACTATTAAAAACACGACACCGAAGGTGGAGTGTTTTTAGGTTGACAGTTATTCGAGTCAAATTGCTAAAGGAAACAGTTTAGAATTTGAACAACACAAATTTATCCAAAATATCAATACAAACCTCGAGTGTAATTCGGCAGGACAATTTAATGAATGAGAAATTTGGAAACATATCAATGCAAACTTTATTTATGAAACATTAAAACTAAACACATTTTTATTTTAATGTACATACAATTATTAAAAACGCAGTTATTGAAATTCATACTAGGAACAGTGATATTGATGAACAAATGAATAAGTGAAAAAACCAGTTAAAGCTAACTTTTGCCGCTGTCAAAGTGACAATTGCACTGTGGCATATGCGATTTTTTATACATGAATTAAATTGTCAATGCAATAGATCATTACCAAAAATGAAAGAAATATATAGGGTGGTTCTAAAGTTATGACCTTCAAAAGCATTGGACTAAATTAATGAAACACCCTGTATCTCTATTAATAATTATGTTAGACCAATTAACCAAGGTTATTTGGAACCACCAAAGTGTCCTCTACTTGCAGTTAACCTATGGTGGTTTAACTATGAAACACCCTGTATAAAGGAGATGTCTCCTAGTGACCTGTCCAACTTCATGGACGATAACCTAGGAGGACAACTCCTCGGGAGGATGTACAATGGGTCACAAGTGCTGTGAGCCTACACTTACCCTCTCTACTCCACAAATAAAGATACAGATAGGCTTGTGATAAATCGTTTGAGAGGTCTTTTTATTCTGTAGTAAAACATGTTGTCGTTTTCAAGTTTTTTGCAACAATTAAGATAGAATAAAATAAAGTCATCTGGTTACCAAAATTCGCTGTAACATACTCAAAACTTATTACAATTGACCCAAAACTTATTTCCCGTTTAGGTCTTGATAATAATAAAGAAAGAAAAAACTATAGCAATGTGCTTTTTAGATGGTTTGTTTAATGAGTCATAATAGAGGGTCATAATTTCTACAATACTTTGTTAGATAATCACAGCTTTTGAATTATATCTACATTGATAATTTTTTCTACCTGTCAAAATCTGACATTTTGGTGGTTTTAACCAATAGCAATACATTATTCTAGCCAATCATTCGGTATTATACTGATAATTCTGCTTCCTCATCGATAATACCTAGTTTACATTGAAAAGTCAAAAGTTTACTTTGGATTTGTCATTATTGACAACTAAAAGTGCTTCGAAGTATATTGAAAAATAAACACAAACCGATTCAGTGCCATCACCCAAGAGAATATTGAACATTTAATAGAAAATTTCACTCCACAATTGATGAAAAAAATAACAAATACAACTCGCTCTTCAAATTTTATCACATAATTTTTCATTTTCATCACACAAACTTGTTTATTTAAGGCAAAAACATTCAACCGATTTTAGATAAAATCCCTCGTCCTCACGGACTCGTGATTTTATCAATCGGTTTGTTTTCATATTTTTGCCAAATAAACAAGTTTTTCGTGGAAAAGAAAAAATTATCGATAAAATTTGAAGCACTCGTGGTATTACCTTTGATAATTTAAATTATATTGTAACGATATATTTATTTATAGGGTTATTTATTTATTTTCTTTAATTAAAATTTATTGTTAAATATTAAATCCCAATAACAGAATTAAATATTTAAGATAACACTGGAAGCTGCATTTTGAATTTCCGAAAGGAGATTGTCTTCGCTTAAACTCATTTTTATAAATCTTTGTTCATTCAATTTTGACAATTTGATTACATAACTAATTTATTTTATTCCCACAGCTTTGTTTGTCTTTGCTGCTATGGTCACAGAATATGAACAACAGTACATACCTTATGTTTGCAGTCGATATTATTAAAAATAGGTTGAATTAATTTTTTTTTAATTTAATTATACAGGTACTGTTAATAATACAACAGCTGTAGATTAAATTTTGTACGTAACACGTGTGATAGGTGATATGAATTATTAACGCACTTATGTGATTACACATTCACATGCGTGCGTTATTAATGTCCATATCCCACTAATTGCGTAAATAACTATTATTTAATTTATTTAATTTGAGTTGAGCTTATGAGTAGATCTAAGCGCCAGTTAAATCACCCTGTATAGGCATTGCCCAGTGCTATTAATTAAAAAAATTATGAGATGCATCACCTTTCCTTTACAAATCAATAAAACCTTCAACTGAGAACTCTTGATATTCAAAACCTCAGGCGGCTTGTTCGCAAATTTGGAGATTATGTACTGTACCTAAATAAAATATGACAGCAACACCTAGCAACTAGTATTATTAATCCTTCTTAAATATTTTCCTAAAAGTGCCCTGTAAAAAATTTATCTGCCACGCCTATGAGATCTGTCTTCTTCTTTTAGCCTTCTCACAGCAAATGGTCTCGATAGGTAGAAATTTGTTTCAAGTTTTAATAAGTAACGCAATTTCAAACAAGATCACAAAATCATTTTATTAAAATAGCAGCTTTAAATTGATAGAGAATCAAAATACATTCAATATCTTGAGATATATTGATTGCAATCGTCTGTATCATAAAATTATATTTCTCTATGGTCTGTATTTTATAATATAAATTTTTACCGCTCAAAATTGTGACGGCATGTCGAGGTCAAATAATTTCAAATGTAGTCAGTGTGTTTATGAAAAATAATAAATTAATACAGACGATTAATATAATATCTGTTGATGAAACGTTTCTCCATATCAGGTAAGTAAACTATTCTAATTTGTATACCTATTCAAAGTTTATTTAATATTGAAATAAGATTATTTATCACTTTGTCCTTTTTTTAGGTTATGTCGAAGAAATACTAATACGATGAATAAAATGTCTATAATTGTCAATTAATACGAAGAATACGAATAACTTCTATTAGAAATTCCCCAATTCAAGGAATGTTTATTATTTATGGAAACGATTACTCACAAATTGTGTCTTAAGTTTTCATTTAGATTTCAGTGTCTTGTACCATGCCAAGTTTTTCATATCAGCTTAACCAATAGTAAGTTTTTCTTATTTATTCATTTGTTTTTTGAATCTCCAGCAAACGTCCTCACTGTTCAAAGGTTTAGGATGGACTGATTTTTGCTTCCCAATGCATTTCTTATGGGAGCAAATTTCTCAGGTTCCTTGATTCATATGAAAATTCATAAAATTTTGACATTTCTATAATATAAAAGTTGAGTCAAAATTATATTTTTCTGTATATCAACAAATATTGTCCTTCTGGATATTGGGAATTGAAAAGCACCTCATATTTTAATTTTCCTCAAAGTTTCATTCAATTCTGTCCATTATTAATCGCACACTACTTGTTTAAAAATATGGCTTAGATTACTAGCTGTCACTATTCTTAAAACCCGAATTTTCCTTATTTTAACACTCTTAACTCTGAATACAACCTAAAATTAATTTCACAAAGATATTTTATCTATTCTGTATTCTTTATTTCATTTTAAAACTTGATTTCTTTCCCTCGATACACTTTTATGTTAGAAATGATAGCATTTACTTTCAATGTTCAGTTGAGTTGATTACCCTGGATTTGTAAATTGTTTTAAAGTATTAAATTTATTATGACTATTCAGTTTGAAGCTTTATTTTCCTGTAATTTACCCCAAATTGTTTTTATATATTACTATAACAGTAGTCTGCTGCTTTTTAAAGTTACCAAGTATTGTTCTCTTGTATGTTTGAAGATTTTAGTTTCTCATTGCTATACTAGTTACCTAAACTTTTATTTTTATTAGTTTATTAATGTTGCTAACTTTATTAGCTCATTACAATATACACTGTGTTCATTTTAAAACTTACCTCAACTCAAAAACCCCAATACATAGCAATATTCGCCGGCACAGGTCAATTTTTGTTTTTCGAGGGAACTTTTTTGACAGTCAAGTGGTTTTAATATTTTCATCCCTGTAACCCCTAGCAACCCCAACTTTAAAATCTCAAATACAAATACCCCACTTGTTATACATAGTTTAAAAGCCCCTTTTATTATTATTTATCTTCTTTAAAAGTTATTGTATCATTTGAATGAAAAAATTCAGAAGAAGCATACAAAGGAAAACAGTAAACACTAGTGGTTGAAGAAAAAACATTTTTTTAATGCCAACTGAGGTGAAGACTACTAAGTTGAGAACCACATATTGTTCTGTGGTTTATTTATGTGTCGTCAAAATTGAAATAACTTATTGTTTGTTATAGTTTGAACGTTGTAGAAAGTAAATTTACATTTCGTGCTGTTATCGAAGATACAATGGTTTATTCTTTAGAAGAAAGAGTTGAAATGATTTTCATTTATGGTGCTAGTGATGAATGTGCGCGACAAACACTTCAAATATTTAACAACAGGTATCCAGATAAAATTTTTTTGCATGTTTATGTGCTACAACTTGTGCAGAAGTTTAAACAATCTGGATCGATATGCAATGCGAAACAAAATATGTCTAGAGTGTTGAATGAAGTCGCTCATATTGAAGTGTTGGGTCATTTTGGGGTAGATCCAACTACTTCTATTAGAAAAGTTTCACAACAAACTGGAATATCAATAGGCTCAATACATAAGGTAACAAAAGTTAATAAGTTCCATCCCTATAAATTGCAAATACTTCAAAAACTGTACGAAGATGACCTGGATCGAAGAGTGCAATTTTGCGAAATAATGACAGAACGAATTAATAATTCACCCAATCTACTAAAAAATATTTGCTTCTTGGATGAGTGTACTTTCTTCCTAAATGGTCGAGTGAATAAGCAAAATTGTCGTTACTGGTCAGATGACAATCCCCATCTATTCCGGGAAGGTCATATGCAGTATCCAGAAAAAATAAATGTTTGGGCGGGGATTTTAGGCAACACCATAATAGGTCCCTTATTTATAAATGGTTCTCTTACTGGGGAACTGTATTTAGATATGCTTTGGAACACAGTTGGCGTACTGATCATTGAATCGTTAGAAAATATCAGCACGGAAATCTTTTACTCCAAGAAGACCAAATACACTTTCAACAAGATGGTGCGACTGCGCACTACGCTTGGACAGTACGTGATTGGTTGAATATCACATTCCCTGGTAGGTGGATAGGAAGAAGAGAGGCAGTAGAATGGCCACCAAGATCCTGTGATCTCAGTCCAAATGACTTTTTTCTATGGGGTCATCTCAAATCAGTAGATTTAAAAACAGCTGCGTGTGGGGCTATCAGGCCAGAAACTTTTCAAAAAGTGCCCGAGGAATTTCATGACCGTCTTTTTCATTGTTTAGAAAGAAATGGTGAACATTTTGAACAATTAATAAAATGACATTTTGAGCTAATGAGAAAATAAATAATTTTTTTTCAACTGAGTGGTTTTTGACCCATAATAACGAATACATCGCTGTATTGACAGTGAAAGGGGCTTTTAAACTATGTATAACAAGAGGGGTATTTGTATTTGAGATTTTAAAGTAGGGGTTGCTAGGAGTTAGGGGGATAAAAATATTAAAACCACTTGACCGTCAAAAAAATTCCCCCGAAAAACAAAAATTGACCTGTGCCGGCGAATATTGCTGTGTATTGGGGTTTTTGAGTTACAGGGGTGGTAAGTTTTAAAATGAACACAGTGTATAGCCATATTTCGAGAACATCAATGGAAAATGGGTTATTAAATTTTTTCCCATAGAATACGCCCTCTAGCGGTCGAGCTAGAAACTTTAAAGTTATTTCCAGATTTCAGCGGGCTACTTTTACTAAGAAATTTTCTCTAAGCTTATAAGATGGATAGTTTCTGATTAATTGAATCTGCCAAATCGTTATTTTGCTTTTACTCTTTTCGTTGAATTTTTGGGGCAATGAATTTGTCATTTATAACATTCCAAATTATTCCGACAAAAACTATGAAAAAATGTTTCTTTCATCAGGTTTCAATATTTTTTATTTGTAAAGCAAACAATGTGTTTTATTCACTTTATCCGTAATAGAATGCCATTAGAGACAACATATTTCGATTCATGCAATTATGATCATGTCATACAAGAATTATATCATCCATTTGACCTTGAGTCGATTTTCTTTCGCTTTTTTCAGATAATAAATATCAATTTGTATAAAGTAGTTAGAAAAAGCAAGTAGGTACTCATTTCGATATTCAAAACCGTCTTTCACATTTTTAGGTCGTTCTTCTCAATTAAGACTTGTTTGACTATTTTATTACCAAAATATCCCGATTTACACACCACATTCATCAAATTATTAACAGTTTAAGTTAATTCAGTACTTGTAAATCAAAGTTCCCTAAAACTGGGAATATTTTAAAAGCATCGGTGCTTTGGGATGCTCACGTAGCTGTCATGAGATTGTGGTGACGTGAAAGCGGCCATCTTGGGGCAACATTATTATGTCTACTGGTGAACAATCACCTACCCATAATTTCAGTCCCAGCATCCCCAGTCTAGTTAAGTCAGTCACGGCGACGAATATCATCAGGGCCGTAGATAATAACTTGTACATATAGGTACTGGAAATTAAATTAAACATTGTATTGAAATAAAAACTAGAAAATTGTGAGTCTCTCACATTTTTGTACTTAGAACGTCTGGCTGTCTTCACGAAGCCACAAGTAATGCCACAGACTAAATAAGATTTTTTGATGCAAAAAATAACCCCGTAAAATGTGTTGGAATTTTATCAAAAATCCACAGCTCCAGTTAATAAATTTAAATTCCGGAAGGTCTTAGCCCTCCGCCTTTGATATATCCCACAATTCTATTAATTATGTCAAACCATTCACCTTAGTTATGAATTTTCGTGTTAGTATTAATCCAAGATGTACTGCCCTGGGAGAATTGAAGCCAAGTGTGCGTATGCATAGATATTAAGTTGTTATGAATTTAACAACTGATTGCTGATATTGCTGGAGAAATTGGAGTTTAAGAACAGATTAGGAATTCATACGGCAAAGCTAGAAGTTAGAGATAAGGTTTCCAAGTGAACTATTTTGTGTCTGTCGGGGCACACAGCCCGAGAAGTAGTTCTACTCCCATTCCAGATGTCTCGTCAGAGGGCACTGTCCAGTAACCCGGTCGATAATTGTCTCAAATAATGTCTCTCACCCAGCTTCAATTGCCTGGTTGAGGTTTCAAAGGAGGAAGTCCAATAAGGATCAATTGATGCTTTCCCAGTGCCCAGCAGATTGAATCTTCTTCAGGAAGTTTCCCCAGTAATGTTTTTTCATTTTTAACTTTTAATTAAATTGTGATAATATATTTAAGAACATTTTTCACTTAGCGATATGGAAACTACCAATATTTATAGGCACAAATTTACATAATATATTTTCTTTTCAAGTGGCGGGACCTCTATCCCATTTCTACAGTAAAATTGAGTCATTATAACGAGATTACAATCTATATTCGAGGTAGCTCCGGCATGGTGGCAAATTGATTTACGACACTTTGATTGTTGTGTTTTCGAACATTACCTCCTACTTGTTACCAGTAATGGACTAGCATTCACGTAAAACGTTATTTTATTACGAAATATTATCGTTCATGACATAACATACAGAAAATGTTTGATAGATGGTTCTATTTCAAGATTTTTAACTTACTTGGCAACGAACTGGAGGAAGAAATAGCCAGACAAAGCTCATAAAAAACAATCTTATACTTTTCAAAACAAGTTATAGCTACAAAGCGTTGGTACAACTAATGAAACCTCTATTTTGAGAACACAGCCACTGAATGTGTTGATAACTAACATCTTCAACGAGATAGGAGATTGAAGCAAAGTTGTGAAATTGTGTGATGCTTTTAATTTTTTTCCGTTTGTAGCGTTTGAAGATGATTACCAAGATTTAGTAAATAATAGACTCTGGAGTAGGAGCCGAAATATATGGGGTACAAGAGAAGATCACGATCTCACTAAGCCTAGGGAAATATGCTACTGTCTTTCAGGCAGAGGTAATGGCGGTGCAATGCTGTGCAGAAGAGTTGTTGAGACAGGAGGTGGACTACCAAAGAATCGTCATCTACTCCGACAGCCAAGCAGCACTAAAGGCGATACGCTCATATAGGATAACATCAAATCTGGTGTGGGAGTGTCACAAGGCCCTCAGCAGACTATTAGTCATAATGGAATGACCCTAGCCACCAAGGAATAAAAGGCAATGAAAAGGCCGATGAATTAGCCAAGCAGGGAGCAACGGAGGTCATGATAGGGCCAGAACCTTCCTGTGGAATTGCTAAATGTCTAAGTAAAGAGAGCATCCACAAATGGATAAACAACCAGGCATTGCGCTGGTGGTATGAAACCCCAGGACAAAGGCACACAAAATTATTCTTCAAAAGCCATTCGGCCAAACTGTCGCACTACCTACTATGTCAAAGTCGAGAAGCGACGAGGAGGATGGTGGGAATGCTGACCGGGCATTGTAGGCTGAGGAAACATTTGCACACAATTGGCCTGGAAGATGACAGCCTATGCAGATTCTGCCAGGAAGAAGACAAAACTGCGTAGCACATACTCTGTGAGCGCGAAGGCCTAGCAAGGGTGCGGTTTCACTTATTCGGAGAAGAAAAACCGAGGGCAGAGAGCTATGCAAGGGAGACGATATCCAGGCTATTAAGTCTAATAAAAAGAATAAAGCTAGATATCGAGCTCTAAATATGGGGAGGACCACAATAGATCTGAAAAGGTCGCAGTGGGATAGGACAAAGAGCCACTCCAATTCTAATCTAGTAAATAATAAATATATGACAAAAACGGTGCATTTATTTTTCCGTGCAAGATAACTCAATTGATGAAAAATTTGGCTATAATTTAAAACTCGTACGAAATGGGAATACATCCTGTATAAATTCAACACAAAAGAGTGAAGCTGAATAAGAGTTGCAAAAGTGCGAATGCCCCGAGGAGATCAGTTGTTACAAAACAACTAAATCTCTGCAGTAAAACATGATGACAAAACAAATAAGCTTTTTAAATCCATAGTGGAAAACATCACAACTTACGGGTCCCAAACGAGAGTTACATCAAATCAATATAAAATAACCTAATAGTAGAAACAAAAATAAAATATTGGGAACAGACTGTAAATAGAAGAGGCGATTTGAGTGACGAGAAAAGTTTGGAATAACAACAAACATGTTATCGACAAAATTGACACAAAATGTATTACGTGGGAGGGACATGCTAGATACCGCTGTTGATGGTAGAACAGAGTGAAAATAGAGTCAATTTGTCTAAAGAAACTCACAGTAAACTTAAACTATTGTCAGTGGTGATGAATCCTGAACCTGATTCCTAACCATTCAACATTATTATGAAACTTTGAACATCATCTCACATCTTACAATGATTTCAGTGCCGCTTCTTATATATTTAATTCCATCAGGAGTCTTTGTGAAGGATATCGCTTATTCGAATAGTCAAGCTCAATCCATAGTTGTAGTTATAATATCTTCAGTGAAATCCATATTTTATTTAAAATTACAAAATTAATTCAAATTTCAACCCGAAGAAAAACAAATTCCTTAAATAAATAGATCAGACAATGTTACAAAGGACTTTTAAAACCTCCTAATGATAAGACAATAGAGAGATCCTTTATATAACAGTTCTTTCAACTGTCCCACGTAGTCTTGTGAAGTCCAAGCAGTAGAAACCTCTTAAATTACTCACAACTTTATATTGAATAATGTATTAGTTCCGAGTCAAAAGGATTCGCTACCTGATAATACATTAAATTTAATTGTAACTCTTTGTATAAATGGAGAGAATGAAATGAGCATTTGGGATTGAAAAAACTATCCAATCGCGAAATGTTACAGTTTTTAAGAAATTATAACCCCTACAACAAATCACCTGTCTCTTCATTAAGTGAAGTGTATAAATGGTGTTCCGATTGGTTATTACCGCTAAATTTGTGTAAGTGTGTCGTCCTACATATAGGTAAAAACAATCCGAATCTGTCGTACTACATGAACAATCATGTTTTAAAAGTGTCACCGTCAACATTTATCAAGTTATACACGATTTACGTTCGTCCTCTTATGGAATACTGCGGACCTGTATGGTGTCCTGTTTTAACATCTGATCATAATAGACTTGAAAATTTGCAAAGTTTAGCCACAAGACTTCCTTACGGCCGAATACGACCTAGCTTTGAGCAGCGTCTTGATTCAGCAGAACTATAACGTATTTTAGTGAACGCAGACAACGTGGCGACTTGATAGTTACATTTAGAGCTATATTTAACATGTTTGGTGTTAATATGTCACCCAATTTCACTTTAAATCCTGATATTCGATTAAGGGGGCATCCATATAAGTTCAAGAAGGAAATGTTTAAAACTAAAAATAGACAGAATTTCCTCTCTAACAGAATATTTCCATACTGGAATAATTTACCTAGTAGTGTGGTCTGTGTACTCTGTTAATGCTTTTAAAAACCAGTTAGACCAATTTGTTCAGCATTCTTAATTTTGTATATGTATTTTTATTTTTGATTTTCATTTATTTTCGTTTTCTTTCCATTTTATAATGGGCTATCGCCTATTTATAGCGATAATTTTTACTTTAATTTTTTGTTTTGTTTTTGTTTTTTATCTCATTTTTGTTATATGAGCTTTATAGAACTTCGGTTCTCAGCTCATAATTTATTGAAATAATAATAATAATTATATTCATTTGAATATTGTTGGGCCAGTCCGTTCATTTCGATTGTTTATTGGGGTTTGGGATTCCGATCAAGTGGCAAATGCTATTCGAGTGATGGTATGCTATTTTCTGATTGTCAAGGATGGAACAGCATCAGCAAGAGAGGCGGAAACGTGCAAAATAAACAAATACCATCACCATACATCGTTGGTTTGCCAACTCGACTGACTGGATTGTTGTGTGTACACATTAATTGGGCTAGTTAGGCGGGTGTAAGAGAGAAGTGGATTCAGAGTGGATAAACTCAAATTTCAATTTTAGGAGTTTCACTCAATAATTTACAGATCTATACCATGATGTTGTTGAATAAAATGTTTCACAATTTAAAAGATAACCTTAAACGGCCGTTCCTTATGTTAGGTTGAAGCGAGGAAAAAATCTGACCGAGCGAGAGGTGTCGGGACGCAAATGATCTGACCGTTACGTCACGTTGTTACGTTATGTGCCTCATCTCGGCCGGTGAGCTAGACTCTCGGCGCAAAATGTTGATTGTCAGCATACATTGTATTATTAATTACAGTTAATAGAATACCTAATATGTATTTTGTGCCAATCAATTTTTAATGATAAGATTTTCATAATTAATACTACTGTATATTTTTGTTGAATGAAGTTTCATCCAAAGTAAAATAAATTCTTATAGTAATATGTGTATTTATTTATTGATCCAAAAAATTTGATTTCCGTGTGTCCCGCGATACGTTCTACTTTTTTTCATTTGCTAAGGGAATTTAAAAAGCTGCAGAGGAACAGTTTCATAAAGTTTTAACGGTGGCAACTGGTGGCAATTCAATTTAATTTCAATTCACGTTAGCGATTAAAAAGTTTGCTTACAAGTACGTGACTTTATTTATAAGTCCACCGATAAATCTTTTTATTCTCTTATATTATTACGGTACGTTTTGAGTTGTTGGGTTGAAGATGGGATAAAAACTTTTATGGACTAAGTACACGAGGAACATTTAATTTGCCCAGGAGATGCAAGATAAATGTCAAAAAGTCTGCAACAATAGGTATAGCTCTAATGTAAAATGTTTGATCAAGTATATGGCTAATTTTTCCACGCCGCAGAAGGGTTTCGGTCCAATAAATGGCATTGATGAGCCTTGTGGGGCTATTTCCACCTTCCAGTTGCTCTTCTGACCGATGTTTTGGTATCCAGGCTACTGTGACCTTGCAGAAGTATCCGAGTGCATTCAAGGAATCTACTTGATCCCATACTAGCGTGTAATTATTGACCTCTACGAAATCAGTGCAATCTGTGAAGAATGCAACGCCGTCACTCTTGCTCAGAAAGTCGCGACAGCCCTAGTAAGGTTTCCTCGGCTTGTTAGGGTACACTTTTCCTCCAATCTTCAATACCTGATAGAGTTATTAGCAGCTTATTATTAACGCTGCATGTGGCCGTTGCGTAAATGGGTTACTTCATTGGGTGTTGACTTTGAAGTAGTCTCAGCTTTGTTTGTCAGTTTTTTTTTATGAAGGAACCGTACCTTCGCCGGCACCACATCAGCCTCCTGGGATTATTGTAGATACTCCTAGTATTCTGACTACAGTCAATCTGGGAATGCCCACATCCGGTTCGGGTCCGTTTATCAGGTTTGACGATCCTGCTCTTGCGAGTTCGCCAGTTTTTTCATTGCCAGCGGTTCCCACTCCAGTGTTTCACTGTTCCGAGTCGCCAGCTCTTCGCAGCATTCCCATACCAGCCGAGATGTTACCTTAGAGCTCTGAAGTGCTTTAAGGACAGCTGTCACTGTAGATCCTGATCTGCCTGTTTTTGTAGTTGTTTGTCACTTAGTACAACATGTTTATTGCTCCTAAAAGTAGGTAAACTCCAACTAATAATTCTTTTGTACATTCTTGTAATCATGTCTCGATTTTTATATAGGTACGTATTTATTGATTGTAGTGCTATGAAAAATATCAGATTTTCTTTGCTAAAGGGTATGATAATGTACATCAGTATTCATGACTGGAATTATTTCTCTCTGCCATTGTTGGAGGTATTTTATTGCCTGCTTTAACGCGAATAAAATTAAAATAATTTTGTTTTTCACACCGTTCTGAGATTTTTAAATAATCGATTATACTCACATGAGCTTTTATAGACTTGTCTGGATGAAGGTTTTAGCATTATTTGAATATATTTTTAGCAGATATTCATTTACAAAGTTTTCAACTTTTTATAACCAAAAAAATGTCTTTTAATTTGAAACAATTTTCATTCACACATTACTATTTCATAGAAGTCTGAGCAGATTTTTATACTTCAAACATTTTATGTTACACAAATATGTGGTCGTTTAATTTCATTCACGCAACATTGTCGTGTGGTTGTTAGCGATGAATGTTCTGTTATTACAAAAATTATTATCATTTAATGTTTGGTAGTTAACAAGATTAATAGATTACTGTGAAAAATTAAAAATTTACGCGATAATAATTTACGCCAATTACGTGTCACCTACAATGTTCGCTGTTTGTTATTGGTGGATAAAGTTTACAAGCTGCAGCTAGCCTACGCAAAATTTGTGATTTCTATTTTCTATTTTTGTCCAGTAGTGTCCTAGGTGTTGTACCATAGTATTATAATTATTTGCCTTCTATATACATTGTAAATATTGAGCTGGGCACACTTTCTTATAGCGTGAACTTCCGCTTTGAATGATACTTCGGGCTTTTCCCAAGCTTTTTTTTGAGTTTTGGAAGCCGTTCTGATGCCGGGAGCACTGCAGCCTATTGGCTTATTGTACTCTACTCCCACATTTAGTCCACCCATCCAGTTATCCCCGTACCTTCGATATAGGTCCATTGGATGGTTTGTCTCCTTTAGTCCAGTGCCTCACAGTCAAATAAGATATGGGTTACGGTCTCGGCCTCCATGCCACAAAGTCTGCAGCTAAGGTCCCCGTTATATAACCCTATTTTATGTAAGTGATCTTTCTGGTCCAACATATGCTGTTGCTAAGCCTCTTTTCGCGAGTTCATCAGCTTGTTCATTCCCAGAAATACCGTTATGTCCCGGCACCCACACTAATCTCACTTTAATCTGGTCTGCTAGTTTATTTAGTTCTTTCTGGCATTCTTCTATCAATCTGGATGTTACCTTGCGGCTATTTAAAACTGCAAGGGCTGCCTGGTTGTCAGCTAGTATGTTTATCCTTTGAGTGTCAGTCCTATGTTTGTTAATCTTGACACAATCTAGGATAGCATAAATGTCTGCATGAGAAGGAGCATCTTGTGTTTCTCGCTTCACTATACACCCCCTGCTCCTGTCCCTTCCCCAGTCTGTGACCCGTCTGTGTACCAGGTCTCTCCTCGGGGAAACTTCAGTCTGCTTGGGTCTTGCCAGTCTTTACTGTGAGGTATTTCTACCTCATATTTAGGACTGGGGAGAAGTTTAGTGGCCATATAGTCTGTTTTCATATCTAAAATGGCTCCACTTATGATGTCCTTAATGGATATGTGTCCTGATCTAACTATTTTGTTGCTCAGGTTACTTTGCTTCCCCCATTATCACGAGGTGTAATGCAGGAAGGCCAAATAAGGCTTCTAGTCTATGTCCACCACACCAAAGACGCATATGCTATTATGGGTTAAACCACTACACTGTATATCCAGTTGCGGACTCAGCCCCCATATTTTCCCACATGTTCGTCTTGCCATCTTGCCCAAGCTTTCAGAGTTTCTGGCTCGTACAGTCCCATCCCAGTTTTTATTGCTTTTGAGCCGTCTGTGTGCCATTCAATGACAGTCTTTCCAAGTCTGGTAATGGTATTTTCACATACTTACAATATAGATAATTTTTAAACACAATAATTATTCAAAGATATATCCATACGAAGAGAAATATATCGATTATACTATTAAAATTAATGTACCTACAAGATAATTATGTACTTGTTGATCAATGAAGTAAGCAAAAAAACCAACGCACTTCAACATTCGCTTCTCTATATAAATCGAAAAAGGAAATAATGCATTATCCCTATAGGGCAGTTCGAAGAAGGGATTGCTCCCAATGTGGCAATACAAGCCACTGTTACATGCTTACCTTCCCGGCCAAATTAATGTTATTTCCTATAACTATAAAAGATATCGGGAAAGTTTCCGCCTTTATCTGATATATACGACTTCTTCGGACACTCTGAACACACCTTTGTTGCTTCAGTTACCGGATCTGACATTTTGAAGTGATGGCAATTTTTTGTGTGTCTGCAAAAAGGAAATTGGGGATTGTTTTTAGGAAATTGAACAATCGGTTATATAAAATCGATTACACATATAAGTCACTGTTTAATGGATATGGTTTTGAGTTTCAGTTTTAGACGATAATGTTGATTATAACGTAAATATTTTTATTGTTTTTAAGACTGATTTCTTTGATTAATTTTGAACAAATTTGTCACTGATATCTATTGAATGTCCCGCAAAATATTCAACACACAGTGATGGTTAATATTGATGTAATGTCCAATATTTTTAATTCCATTGATGGCAAATGCCCAATGGCGTGCATATAAAATTTTTATGATTTCGAATATTGTGAAATATTTTTCATTCAATTTAACATAGTAGATTAAAAATTAACCTGCATACAAAACTCATTAAATAGATATTATATTATAACGAGCCAGTATGTTATCTCGTGACGTCGCACTGCCGAGCTCCCTATGACCTACAACGTCGTTCGGATGACTATATCATCCGGCGGCCAGTGCTGTGCTGCGATCCAACCAAAGTGCAAGTGGTGAATTTGCGAATAAAATTATTTACTACAGCTTATATTTTTACGGCTTTTCGGTATTATTTTAATAGTTTATAAGCATTTTTTTGCAATGGATACCATTGAAAAGAAGAAATCGGGTAGTGTGTGTGTGTGTGTAGTTCGTGGATGTAACAATAAATATTATAATTGTGATGAAAAATTTTACCGTTTTCCAAAGGATTCAGAAAGGTGA
>CAJUYH010008025.1:3820-16272 GCA_910591685.1 Galerucella tenella | reverse complement strand
TCATCGATCTCAATTGGTTTTCGGCCTGAAGGAGTTTTAGGGGGTTAGGGGCAGATTGGTTTGTTTTCTATTATGAATAAACGGTGTTGCCTTTCTTTATCAAACTTACTAAAATTTATGTACCTCTATCACTTTTTTTTATTAAAATTAGTACATCCCGTTACCTCTGACCTAAATCGTATATTCTTTAGCATAGCTGCAACTCATTCGTTCAATACAAAATGTACCTTACGGTATACCCTCTTGAAATATATTTTGGTACGTCTATGAAATCTACTTAAATGAATGATTTATTACTCCTTGTCCTTTCTATATAGACTTGCAACAATTCAGTGGAAAACTTGAATTGATATTGTGAGGAGTTTAATGAGAAAGCATAATATAATATTATTTCATGCAATTTCACAATATAAAACAAAAGCTAGTAATGTGAAAAAATTACCGATTATAAATTTAGATGAAGTAGAAAAGTGAAAAACCATCACACCTTCACGCAAACTGTATACGTATTGACGTATTTTCCTTTATTAAAGTAATATATAGTTACCTCCAAATTTCTTGGAGTACGGTACTCAGATGCCATTCTTTTCACAACACCATGTTTACACATGTTATATCTGTTAGAGCTTTTGCCTTTAGATGAGCTCAATAATACTGTTTCTATTTCGAGCTGTTTTCCTCTTCTATATTCCCAAAACATCTTTTTAAAGGTTACTCTGAATTTTTTACTTAGTAGACAGTAAATGAGAAAATTGAACGGCGCATTCAGCATCACCATAAAGTTACAGAAATTACCTAAAACTGATTTTCACATGAGTAAATAAATAATGTTCACACTTATAGTGTAGTGACTAAGCTGGACTCCTGTTAAGAAGGACCCCATGAAGATGTGAAATTAAAAAAAATGAGCTTTAGCAGCCCAAGATGCAAGAGGGAGCATAGCCAAGCTAGGGCAACTAATAGTTAAGGGCTGCCAAGTCGTTTCCTGCATGTGTGTATGGGTATGGAATGATTATCTGTGCAAAAATTAGCCTGGTACAAAATATCAACGAGGTAAAAGAAGAAGGAGGGAAGTTAAGCGTGGTAGTGATTTAACCAACTTTCGACAAAAGTCGCCATATTGAGAAGCCACATTAGTGACATTAGTAATCAATTCTTGTTTCAAATTGAAGAGCCACATTAAAAATAGTGATTTTCAGTCTAAGAAAGGTTATTTATAAGTATTAGTATGAATTTGATTTGATATTGACCTGAATCTAGCAACAATCAGCTTTGCACATGTGGCAAAAAACTGAAGTTCATTAGGCTTTCGGTAAGGAAAACTGAAAATGCCTCAAGAGTGAAGAATATTCACCCATAATACTCAGCAACAATTTCTTGCAGATTCTCCGCAAATTTTTTTGCAACCAGACTGATTGAGGTTTTTGGAATAACGAGTTATAAACGTTCTCCATGTTTCATTTATTATAGAAAAATATATATATTTTTTAATTTATTTATCAACGGGAGAACCCAATATGATACAAGAATAATACATTATAGACTAAAATTTTACATAGAAAATTTTTAACAAAAGTACAAGAGATTCGCGGGTTAATTGTCCGTGAATTGATGAAAAAAGTATATAAAAATACATTGCAATTATGACATAAATCTGTTCGTCACCAGTCATCATCTGATTCTTGGTCAAGAACTTCTTCTGGGTCTAGAGCTCCCTCTAGCTCTACCCCGTCAACAACTCCTTCTGAGTCTACAGTTTCCTCTAATTCTACCTCTTGGGATAACATATTATCGCTGTCTTCATAATTCGAACACTGGCGTGACTCACACGAACCACAAATAGATGAGCAGACGACACGAGCGCCACGTAGAGCACACGCGCGGCGAACGACGGAGGAACGAAAGTAATAAATTATAGCGTATACATTTAGATATACTGGTTTTTCCCCGGGGTATCAAAGGTATGACTTATATACATAGATGGAAAGGTGGGAATTCCCCCGTTACACTAGTTAAGGTGTGAAAATGTTAGAAATAAAGAGCAGGGAGAAAAAAACCACCGAAAAAAGTGCGTTTTTTCCTTGAGCCCGCGTTTTCTAATTTTATTGAAAAATGGACGTCTTCGTCAAAAAAAGTAATTGCACAATCGAAAGGTAGACATTCTTAGCTTTCAAATGATGTATCGTAGAGACCAATCGGATAATGTATAAATTTTTAATTGATGGTTGTTCACAAAATTTCCCCGCGATCCAAAAACAGCAAAAGTTTGGGATTCAATAAACAACGATTAAATGAAAATTAAAAAAAATTAGGGTATACAAATTTCAGAGATGACAAAGGACCTTATGAGGACCCATAATCAAGAAAATTTTGAGTAAATTAGTGCAATACAAAAAAAAATATGAACAAATTGCCCGGGAGCAGAAAGTTTGACCCGTGTTCCGATATGGCCAAAAGAGTCAAGCAAGACTCAATTCACAGGGTATGATAGCAGCAGAATTCTTCTTTCACATGAATTTTGAATCATGGGAAAATTTGCATTTTTCACAAAGTTATTGAATAATTTGTCCCCCCGCTGATGTGTAAATACACGGACTGTGCTCTCCGGCATACAGCACAGAAGCTCATTATTCGAGGTGCGCTTGGTGCCGTTTTTCTCGAAACCGGTCAAATTTTCGAGAAATCATAAGGACCATTTTTGTAGAAAATTAACTGAACTTTAATTTTTATCTGAACCAAAAATCTCTAACTGCCATATTTTAGGAGATATTGAAATATTGTTGAAATTTCATTATTTCTAACTTACACCGGCGATTGTCGACATTCAGGATGCACTCATGGTGTATGTTAAGAAGAATTTGTTTTTTTAAATAAAAACAAAAAAAATCCATAGGTCTTTAATTATTAAAATAATATGGGAAAAGGACTTTGTTGAACTCAAAACAAACAGTAGAACATGAAAATATAAAATGAAATATGAAAAATAAGAACAATATCTTATTTAAACTACCGTGGCACTTCGAATTGAACAAAAGTTCCTTGCTTTTACAGCTGCATTTAGTCGTGGAACACTTCCTTTTGCAGTTACAACGTGTATAGCCTTGCCCACCACTTTTTGAATTAGCAGTAGCTGCTTCTCTCAGCGACATTTCTTTTATTGAAACTTCGTCCATGGAAAGTTACTTTTCTCTACAAATTACGAACTGATTATGGGTGAAAAGCTGCTTCAAGGTACCTAATCTATAAAAGTATGAATCCTCCATTCCAACAACAACCGCTAACACATTTCGAGGGTCTGTACGACCACGGTCGACTACAGGGACTTGAATTCTTACGGTATCACCAATTTGGGCAGGAGTAAACTTTTTTTTTGAGGTTCGCAACATTTTTGTCGTAAATACACGAGGGAAGTAGAAGAATGGAAAAATTATAAGCAAGTAAAGCTGTTACGGAAAATACATACTACCCCTCACTTAGAGGTAGAAGGGCATATTATCAAATGGAATGAATTAATAACAGAGTTAATGTTCCAGCATACTTACTCAGTCTTACGTTTGTATCTCTTTGAGTTGTCGGTTCATTAAAATGATAATAAATTAGATGAACTGCTGTTGGAATTGTGCATATTAAAACAGTGAAAACAATGCCAATCAACATTATTGTTATTCTTTTTTCGTTTGTCGATGAAGTATTATCCTGAAATGAATAAAAACATATATTAGTTGATGCTTCTTAGCTAAACAAAATATTTATTATTCTGGGATGTTTAATATTATTATTATCATTTCACTTTCTAGTCTCATACAGGAAATGGGTCTATACGTAGGTAGGCTACCAGCATAGGATAGGTCCTGGTTATTCACAAAATAAACCTTGACATTTTCTATTAATTAAATGAAAACATACCTGTGAATTGGTCATAACTCTTCTGATCTTCTGGGATAAATAAACGGTTCTTATTAAAAAACAATTGAACGTGGCTATCAATATTAATGGAAGTATAGCAAAAAATAGCGCACTGTACCAATAAATGAAATCTTTGTAAGTTTTACTTTTTGCTAACTCAGTATCTTCTACGTTGATTGTTAAGCTTTCTTCGCAGCAGTAAGTTTTTTTTTGATTTATTTTAAAATCCTCTTGACTAGTTCTATTTAGACCATCTAACTCTTCATCCTTGAATAAATGTCCAATTTGCATTTCCAAAAATTTGATATCCCTCTTCATATCGTTGGATGAATTTGAAACTTGTGGATACACAGGCATAAATATTATATGCGGATGATTTGTGCAGTTTGCTAGTATTTTCTTCAATTGTCTTTTAAGATAGTTTTCATATTCACTCGAGTTACTCAGTTCTAAAATAGAACTGGTACTAGAATCCAAATTTGTAGGCTGTAAATATGTCACATTACTGATATCGTCAAATTTCACACGACTCTCATTAAATTCTTTAATCGGACATTCTTTGATACACATGTCGTCGAATGTGAGTTGATATTCGAATGTTGTTGAAATTGTAGTCAATATGCAAAATATATACACAATGACAATTACGCTTTTGGCCCTTCGCTCCGTGCATAATAGCTTGCCTTTGACTGGATGACATACAGCTATGTATCTTTCCACAGTAAACGAAACTGCTAACCAAGCCGAAGCTGCACCTAAAATAAAAATGGGAGAATGTAGCTGAAAATTGTCTCTTTTGGACCCTTTGGACTATTTATCAGAAGTGAGAACTGATACAAGGTGGGTCATGAGAAACTGTACTTCTATCTTGTATTAAGTAATCAAGTGATTATTGGAGAGTGCCTGCTCCCATTTTTCACTGACATACAGGGTGATATATGAATTTTTCCTGAAATTTTTCTTTGGTGATAACTTTTTAATGTTGAGCGTCATATTTTCACCTTATCAAGCGATTCAATGGAACGTCACCCAAAATTTTTCAAATGTATGTACTCATGTAACATTCATAGAGACCTGGAAGATCGATTGTACACCCTTTTTTCTAGTCAGCTACTGAGGAAAGTCTCAGAGACAGAAGGTTCATTTAATTCCCGTATTTATAGTCGAGACTTGAGACCGAGCTCGAGCTTGAGAAACGCTGCAACTGCGCATGTGCGAATGGAGTTTTGCTCAAGGCAGCCAGCGACCTGCCTCGATCTCGACTTGAGACGCGGTTTGTGACATTTGCTCTGTTATTTGAGGTTAGATTCTGTATTGGGTTTGTAATAGAATAACAATTTTAATAGTGATTATAGAGAACACGAACAAGGAATATTGTCGAAAGAGTTTTTGGTGTGTGGAAACGGAGATTCCTAGTATTGCACTGAGGTTTTACCACTAAACTGAAAACAGCTCAAGCCGTTATTTGTGCAACAGCTACATTGCACAATATCTCTGTTAAATATAATAATGGCATTAAAATTCACGACAAATGAGACACAATTGTCATGAAATACAAACAATTTTGAAGTACTTCTTCATTTTGAACATTTTTCATGTTGGCCAACATGGGAAATCTAATTGCTACGCTTGAGATACGTCTTGAGTCTTCCTTTTGCGGAGAATTCATGAAGATTGGACAATAATATGCATCCTGAGTACGGCTTGGCCAAGTACGACTCAAGTCCATATCAAGTCGGAGGTTGAGTTTTGACTATAAATACGGGCATTAGACATTCTTCCCCAAGTAATTTTAGGAAATCCGCAGGATTAGTTTGGGTAAGTGTCCCGCTCTTCCTGGGTATTGAGCACGGCAGTCCTTGGATTTTTTATAGCCCAATTCTAGAAAGTCTGATTATTCACATGACTGTTGAAGATAAACCTAGATTTATAAGAAAAATTGGCGTTTTTTAAAACCTTATTCAAATACTTACTTGCTGCATCACACAACCAGTGTGTCAATCCAAAAAATCTCCAATAAAGTTCATATTTTCTGTCATGAATGTTGGCATAATGTACGAATGACAATAGAAATCCAAATATAAGATGAATTATATCAGCAACAGCAAGTGCAGATAAGTATATATTAGTAGAGCTTCTCATTCTTCGTCTAAATGTAAAAATACAAACATAATTAGAGTTAAAAAACTTCATAAATTAATTTTCGTTTAAAAAAAAATCAAAAAGTTTTGTGGAATGATACGGTGCCAGTGTCGGTTCAAGCCAGAACATAGTCTGTAACAAATTATATCGAGGAGCCCTTGATAACATAAAGGCAAGTTTATTATGGTGGCATTAAATAAAAAAGGCCTTAATCAAACAAATTTAATTTGGGTCAATTTTCAAATACAACTATATCAATGTTCACTAACGTGAGGTCTTGAGACGTTCGAATGTCCATCGTATTCTTCTAGTTCTTTAACACGGTTTATTGTTGAAAATATCGTTCACCACTGTGATCATAAATTAACATTAAAATAAAACAAAATTGTTTTATTCCACAAATTCGCTACCTATATTACACTCAATACTTATATCCTATTCAGCTCTTGATATTGAGAAAGACTAACTTATTGTTTTGACTTAAAGACATCACAAAAACTCACAACCCTTAAATGACTATGACCTACAAATCAACCTACATACCGGTACGGGGTCTTTCAGTGACCCCCGTTAAATATATGAATTTTTGTAAATATTTACGAATGTTTCTAAAAAATGATAAACTCTACAACTACAACTTCAAAAAAATATATATTCAGTTTATTCAAACATACCAAGAATGCTAACCTTGTGAGTACCATAACTGTGATCGTATTGCCAACCAGTCCCAGACATAGTAATGTAGGAACCATCACTTTTTGTACCCAAAATCTGGAACTTGTTAGAACCGATTGAGTAAATGCCTCGTTCTCGTCCATATTAAAACCTGAAACAAAGCATATTTCATTCATTAGCTAATCAGTTTATTTCCTAAAAGCAATTGCTCATGAATAAAAAAAATGTTTTTGTCCAAACTCGAATATAGAATAAATTTTTTTATGATTATAAACATTGCAAATTACTTTCAAGCAACCATTTATAAATATCACTAAATCGTCATAAATTAGTTTAATATTAGTTAGTAGTGCAAGTAAAGAAAGTTGTTTTTTGTTCAAATTCTATAATTTTCAAACTCACTCTATTGTAGTGATAAATCATATGATTTACGGCATGTTTTACTACCAATGTCAGTGATTAACGTTTTTTACATCATCTGTAGTATAAAAAGAAAATAAGTTATTAACTGTGGGAGAAAATGACATCAAATATCTTTTTTATTACACAATAAAATCGATTTATATATAATGTCCAGATAACATTGTACGTTCAATATAGAAAAAAGATGATCTACGCACATACGTTAGATATTGTTTAAAAGGGGTGAAGAGCATGATAACTTTAATAATCTGGTTTTCAGCAAAGGTAGATATTGATAATAAAGATCGAAATAGTGGACGGTTTTTCTTATCGTATCCTAATAACAGGACCCATCCGTCAGCTTAAACCCGTTATTCACTATTCGTTACTTCGTCAATTCGACGCAGTATTTCACGAAGTATTGCTTAGGCCGGCGACACATTTGCGGTTGCGGCTAGGGTTGCAACCGCGCGGCCACAACGTTCACACATACAAGTATACACCTTGTCATACCGAGTCCGTCAGTTCAATAATCAACATGGATTTGGTAGAAACGGTTGGTATAATTTATGCTCAAATTAAAAAGTCGAAGCGAAAAAGGAGGTACTGGGTCGATCCTTTACACAAAACGCGCTTGACGAATGGTCAATTTCATTGTATTTTTCTACGGTTGAGAGATCTTTGTATGCCTTGTCGGTAACATCCCACAAGCACGTCTTACTTTGCACCAGAACAATACATTTTTCGGTATCGAAGACGTCCATGTTTGTGGTTTGTGGCTGCGCGGTTAATGTGAACAGTCAGGCAAGTAACAACATGTTGCATTTCGGACGGACAGTTGCGCGACCGTGGCAAGATGCTGTGCCGCATGGCCGTTAGTGTGGCACCATTTCATAAGCAGCCATGTATTTTACTGGACAGCGGTTGCAATCGCAACCGCATCGTAAATGTGTCGCCGGCCTTAGTGAGTACCTATGACGCTGCGCTGATGCGATTCGTTATGCGGCGCTTTGGCAGAGTTGTACAATTTGGAAATAAACACATTTTGCAGCTTAAATCACAGATATATTGAAAAAACATCACAAAATCAAATTTAATTATAAAGAAACACAGTTACTGCTCTTCTTATACATGAAAAAACACAAGACCCTAACATATTCTTAAAGATTCCACAAACAATTGAGAGTTTACATAGGCAAAGTAGCAGCTATCTTAATAATTGGTGAATCTGGAAAGAATCTCCATGAAGCGGAACGTTTATTTAATGAGAGATACCCAGATCGCCCAACCTCGAGAACTTATTTGAGGGGAACTTCTTCACAAGTTTGAAGCAACAGGTAGTGTTCAATATACACAGTGGTCCGAATGTTAAAAGCAAACAGGTAGCAGCAGAAATACTTGAAGCCCAAACAAGATATACTCTTCACGGAATAATATACTTGGAAAAATGATATAAGATCGTGGAGAGAAGAAGGAGAACATACAAAACTGGAAGTGGTGACGGAAATGAAGATATCCAGTCATATGAAGAAAAATAAGACAACAAATCTCGTTATTTATAGTAAAAGTATCTGATTATTACCACCGAAAATATGAAAAAATACGTGAAAAGCAGCACAGGATCTAAGGACATTATTGTAAAAATGTTGACACAAGAATTGATGAATAATGTCACTAATGTGGCTTCTCAATATGACGACTTTCGTCGAAAGTTGGTTAAATCACTACCACGCTTAACTGCCCTCCTTTTTCTTTTACCTCGTTGGACGACACTGTATATATGATATACGACTCTCTGTCTCACTTTTACACATTGCCTCGATGACTTTCTCGCTCTCTAACACATTGTTCTCCTATTTCTGAAGTAATAGTGGTATATCTCCTTGTATTGTTTCGGGTACTTGCCAGTGTCTGAGACTTAGTTTATGTATAGAACAAAATCCAAAATTTAAAATTTGTTGCATGTGTATTTTCTTCCTAACCTTTCCTACCGGAATGATGGATGAATGCAATGTTCTCAACCGCGATGCATTGTGAAAATCAACCAAATGGCCATCATTTGAGAGCACAGCCACAGCTATCCCTTCCCCTACCTTCAACTCCACTTGCTAGTAAATTTAAAACAAACCCCGAAGAGCCTAACCTAACCTAACCAAACCCCCTTATCACATTTCTTAGTTATTTCTAGAAGAGGAAGAAAACTACCAATTAGAAAAATTAACATTTGTGAAGTGAATAAAATTAACAGAAACATGTAAAGATACACATTCTCATTGGTAAAAGCAGGTGTGACGTCGAAAAATTATAGGTGTGATGTTTTAAATAAATTTGACATTGAAACACCAAGGCAGACAGCTGAAGGCACACGTATTATGTAAGCTACTACAATTCCGTCTTGTTTATGTTTCCCTGCCAAGTGTACGATAATTATTATTTTGTATCACAGTTTCGGTATTTTTTCATGAAAAATCGCTTCTGTTGCATGGGTTACCAGTGAACTAGCAGTTATTTATAGGGTTTATAGTTCAATAGCCATCGGTGGGAAAATGTCCTTCACCCTACTAATCACTTTAAAGATAAACACAATATAGAAATATTTGTAATTGAAAAAATTGATTTTCTCTGAATTCAGTTATTAATACGTCTGTCTATTTCTGCACTTTGAGGCTAATCAGTTCACAACCACAACCCGTATTTAAGAAGTTTAGTTATTAGTTCAGTGTTGGCACTTGTATCAAATAAAGTGGTTTTGAAGTTGAACTAGGTATTCAATTTTGCATCCACCTCATATCCTCACAGAGCTTAACATCCATGGACTCGTAATCTCGGTTTTATGTCTTTATAAGCCTCCACAGACAGGGAGGTCGGGCGTTCTGAGTTTGGCGGTCTCTTTCTTTAGCGTTCGGAGACCACAAACATCGAGCAATTACCAAATATTGTGTGTGAAACGTTGGCTAATGAATTACAGCTGTTACGGATAGTTATACAAAATAAGCCCAATAGGCGTACTCTACAGAAAGTGACATTACAATTTTATGTTGAACTTGAGAAGTTTATAATATTCAAGGTGTAACATAACATAGCATAACAAAGTTATCGTTCATTTTCGGTATAACACATTAAACTTATCGTTCATAAAGCTATGACCGAGAGAAACTCAAGTCAAAATTTCCAGCACTTCTTGTATATTGTTACTTATTTATAGTTCTCTTCACGATCTAAAAAACTGACCTAACCTTAGCTGGGATAATGACATGCAATAAAGCAATAAAAGTATTAGCCGTGACAGAGTCGTATTTATTTTGTTGACGAATAATAAATTATCACTTGGAAACTCTATAAGAAAATGGGTCATTTACTCAGTAGTTTTTCTTTTTCATCACGTTTAGTGCGGCTCTGCACGGTAAATCCGAAAAGTCTTAAAGTTTTATTGTATCTCAAGCCTAGGTCAAGTCAATCCAGTTTACTTCAATTATTGATGACTGTATATTTTAATTTTAACTTTCACGAAAAGTTTTCCGTTCCGTTTATCGAGCAAAACAAAATATTCTAATTTTAGGATCGTCAACTAATACTTAAAATAGTTTTTCGTTGACCTTTACAAAAAATGAAATTTTACATAGGGGCCATCCATAAATTACGTCACATATTATCACAATACATTATCCTCTCTCTTTTTTTACCAATACTACTAGCAATAAACAAATACACTGTATTTAAAATATTTTGGATCTTTTACGAATAATTTTTATACACAAAGTTTAACCAAATCATAATTTATCAACAAATTGAGTACCTACTTATTAATTTTGGAATGGTTCAAAAATATATGTGATCTTGGAATATTTTTACAAATTAGGTAATAGAATTTAAAACTGTTTATAAACTTAAGACATGAGTAAACTATATTGTTTTCCAAGCAGAGATCGGCAAAAGTCCGGGACCGGACAAATATCGAAGAAAATATGATTTTAGTGAAAAATCTTTTTATACCACAAATTTAACTTCAACTTAAACTATAATTTGAAAATATTTTGAAATATACAGGGTGTTGCAATAAAGTGTGGCGTATCAAAGTTACTATTTTTCAAATGAAACACCCTATATGTTTTTGTAATTTTCTAATTCTCCTTGAAGTGCTGATTTCGTAGATACCACATACTTGGGGGCTAAATTAAATATTTACAGAGATACAGGGTGTTAAAAATCACCTATTTTTCAACTTTAGGTCAATGTTTTGTGAAAACTGCTGAATATTTGGCAAAACGGCTTACGTCTACCTATCCTATCTTTTCAAGGGTTACTCGATGATTAATATAGGGTGGTCAAAAATTTACAACATTCTGATTTTTTTTGACCATCCTGTATTGAATTTTTTCTCAAATTATAGTTTAAGTTGGAGTTAAATTTGTAGTATAAAAAGATTTTTCACAAAATTCATATTTTCTTCGATATTTGTCCGGTCCCGGACTTTTGCCGAACTCTGTATAATATTTATTCTTCATATTCCCTTTTCCAAAAGGCATAGGTTAGTACCTATACCCTTCGGTAAGAATATTATAATATTTTCTAGATTTTTGTTTTCATAATTTCATGCTTTGAATTTAACTGTTTCTGTTTGTATCTTTTAATTAGTGCACTTTGCTAGTTACGACAGACTTCTGGTAGATGCAGCCGGTAGAAAACATCCTGTAAGCCGGTGGGGAATATTTTCCATCGGTTGTAGATATTCTGACCGATTGATTATATTTTCTACTGGCTGGGGTCATCTTCCAGCCATGGAGGACAAACTTTTCAACCTCCATTCAAAAGCCATGTTGTTCCCCATTTTCTATACATTGTCCTCCATTTCTTTTACGATTTGTCGTTCCTTATTTTTCTAAATATTGTCCTCTCTCTCTTTTCTACGAGCTGGTTGTTTTTTCGGCAGACCTTGGTAAGCTTTTTATTTTACTGTTCAAGTAAGCCACATGTATTCCAAATTGGTGGTTCACGATTGACTTTTTCCTGCACGGATGCACGCATTACCACACTGTGGAAAAGTGCTCGTTCCTAGGTTGTCGGTAAGCCCTCGCTTGCAAAACGAGCAGTCAACTAGACGGGGCGAGTGCGCAAAGTGTTTTCCGTTTGTCGAATGGGTATGGAATGGGATGACAAGCTGGGGAAATAGTTGCCCAGAATGGGCTATCAAAATATTGTAGATCCCAAAGAGGTTACATGCAAAACGGCTATACTTGTCAGTTATGGACTAAACATTTTTTTCAGCGCTTCCTTTTCAGCACACTAACACTCTCTCACAGGCTTCAGACACTCCACCGATTTGTCAA
>CAJUYH010008024.1:0-16277 GCA_910591685.1 Galerucella tenella | reverse complement strand
AATTTGCCTTATTTTTTACCCCTGAATGCATCAAAATGTAAAAAACCGGGTGGTTCTATGAAGAAAATAAAGAAATATGATATTTATGAAGTTGAACTTTGAACACTTTTTATACACACCCTGTATAAAATGAAATTTTTTTTTAACATAGATTCAAATACGTCTGACCTTTGTAAAAACAACCGAACAGAAACCATTTTCATATCTTTAAGGGTATCCTCGTAAAAAAATAATTTATAAGGGTCTGCAACCGTCAAATTTTTTACAAAAAAATCAATAACTCAAAAAGTATGCATTTTTCGAAAAAAGTTTTCAGACAAAACTATACTAAAATTTTACGTAAATTTCAAAAATGTGTTCTATTCAAAATAGCAAAGTTGCAGTCGACTTCCGGTAGAACCGGAAGTCTGCCGCCTTTGAAAATATTTTAGTTAAAAAGATCGTATCCAAAAACCGGAACGTAGAAATTTTCATGATTTTACTATTTCGCCATATACAGATAGTTTCAACTCGTCGTGGGACACCCTCCCTGTATTTGGAGGAAAATTCTTTTAGAAACTCACCAACTTCTCCGTCTGCATTTTTTCTCTCGTTCAAACAAAAAGTCTTCAAATCGTTCATATTTTTATGACTCTTTTCCAATTTACTCTCGTAATGATGTATCAATTGTCCCAATTTGTTGTGCTCCGAAGACAGTTGGGCTAATCGATGTTGTAAATGTATGCAGCGTTCTGAAGCAGCTTGTAAACTGTTCGAAGCAGACAGTTCCGAATTTGCCAGAGATGCCAATTTGTATTCATACAATTCCATTACTTGACATACAGATATGTTGGAAACATTTTGGTCATTAATCAATTTCTAAAACAGTGTAATATTTGACTTGTTATCATTCAATACCAGGATAGACAGTGACAGCTGACAAGTGCTACATTCAAATAAAAATATACTCGACAAACACTTCATACCTTTAAACTGTTCAGTGTATCATCTACCATTTCTAATTGGCTGTATCCTAATACTGGATATGCTGAAGTATATGAAGTTGAAACATCCATATGAATATTTGATGTTTTGCTGATACAAAACATGCTTTGTGATGCTTCCATAGCTGCAACTACTTTAGCAATTGGAAATCTGGAATATCTGGATAATTCCAAAACAAGTTGTCTTATATGACTTTTGCTACCATATAGTGCTACAGCAATAACAGTTTGTACATTTCTGAAAAGGAGTTTTCAATAAAAAAATAGGAAGAAGCTGTAAACATTAAGGCTGTCACACCGACCTCAAATTTCATAACATGAAACTGTGACTTCTAATGTATATACATAGATGGCAATATGCGTCTAGACGGCAAGAAAATATTTTACAATACGCCGTTGCCAATTGTTTGTGCGGAATTGAATAAACAAAAACAAAACTTTTACAATAAGTAGGTAGATAGTTACCCTGTCTAAATATAGCCCTACACAATGACCTTCAACTCAAATGAAGTGATATTTTTTTCAATAATCTCATAATCGGTTTATATAATTCTATTATTAGTCATCAATGTATTATCCCAGAAATTATATATAGGGACATTCCAAAAGGATTAAAAGCAAGAGGTCCGAAATAATTTGGATGAGATATAATTTTGTAGTTCAAAATCGTTGAACTGTAGCTGTGTGTATATTATTTAAATATACTACAACCATAAGTACCAGTATAACATCCTAAGTGTTTGATTTATATTCAAACTTGGGAATGTAGACATAGGTGGAAGAAATTAATTTTCTTTAAAAAAATTTTACCTTTACCTACATTTCCTTTCCATTATCACATTCGAATGTTGAATGTATCTATTTTGAAACTATACCTACAACAGTAATTTTTCTTTTTTCTTGGGAATCAAACCACAATATTGTTTTTATATTTTTTTATCTCGACGTTTCGGTAGCGTTCCAGCTACCGTTGTCAAGATAAATTATTAGTAATTAAATAACTTTTGGTCCCATCTGACACAACAAAAAAATGAAAACGGTAACTGTGGTAGTGTATTTTTGGAATTGTAAAGGAAAAATAAGTAATGTAGACAATAAACTAATATTAGAGGTGGACAATTTCAAATAGTTTACTAAACCAATTAGATTACGAGCATAGAAAAACGGGAGAATAATCTATAAGTTCTGAACAATTCAATTAAATGAATCTTCTAAACATAATTTAATGTACCGGTTGCATTTTTATAAGTGTAAATATACGTGAATGGAACAGATAGATTTAACGAGGCAACCCTAATTTCTTTAGAACTCAATTACGTGGTAGTCCACTTTTAGCAGATAAATCTCAAAATAAAATGTACATTTCCGGCAAATTACTGATAATATTTTGAGTTTGGCAACGTTGCTTTAAATAATTTGCTGTCAATTTAAGCTAATTCACAGTTTATTTGCAGTAATTTGATCCGGACACCGCATTGGTTAATGGTTTTATTTTGAAAATTACGTACAGCAAGTTTTGAACTAATGATTAATTGACTCTTGAGATTTACGGAAAACATGTTGTAAAAGTATAATGTTGTATACTCAAAGAATAAATACATATAACAAATTCAATATATTATAATGATATAATAGTCTCATGTGACATTTAGAGATGACATCTGGTAAAATACTCGATGAACTACAATTGAAATATGGAGTGAGTAGGAAATTCAAAAAATGAATTATTTCGTTTCAGACCATGTGAACAAAATAACAGACGAATATTACTTTTTATTAAACGAATGTCCACAAATTCTTATGTAGAATGTGACCTGCACATAGGTATTCGAAGTGCTTACAATAAAATAATTAGGGTTAATGTGATTCAATCCAATGTTAATACTACATATGTATATGCAGGTTATAATATGTGTGTCTAACTTATTCTCTTACATAACTAGTTCACATTATATGATTCTTCCATCATTAATAAGGTGTGAATTAAGAAATTGATATTCAAAAGTTCCGCCATTGCCAAATTGTGCAACCTTAAGTAGATTAATTAGTTACCTATTTTCCATCAACATACTGAATGTTTCCAGCCAACCAGCGTTATGTTGAGCAAGTTCATATACTAAGCCAATTCCAGATACATAAACATCCACATATTCAGTGGAAGAAGTCGAGTCTTCGTTAACTTTTAGAAGAGGTAAATTTTTTGAATGAAACTCTTCTGATAGAATAGGCGAGAATATACCCATTAACATAGGTTCATTTAAAGATTTCATGACATCTTCTGATATAGTATTAGCTTTTAACATAACTCTTAATAATTGTAGCAAAGATCCAAGTCGTTTACAAGCATCCATATTTGCTGTAAACATATTGAAGTTTAGTGAGTTTAGTCTTGAAGAAAAAAATTTATACAAACCTGGAGTAGATTCGTTTTGAAGTAATGACAAAAATGTAGACAACTTTGTACTTAACATATTTAACAAACTTTTGTTATCATTAGCTTCGGACAGGTTTTGTGTGATAATCGTAAGTAAAATGTTAGCTTGATATGATACCTTTACATTTTGCACCCATTCTAAGAGTAATTTTATTATATTATCATACAAACTGGATAAGTTTGTTATTTTATTGTCTTCTATAGCGTAAATAAATTTAAGTACCAAAACCACACAATCGGGATCATGCTGCAATACTGGAGTCGCGTCTGGATCAGAAGGTAACTTTCTTGACATAAGTGTCTAAAAAAAAATTGAATTTATCAAATAATATACACTTACAGTTGAAATATGATTTACCTTTATAAGATCGTTAACTTGTTCTGTATAATATTCATATTCCTTAAATATTTCTTTATTTTCCGAGGTAATCATATCTACAAAAAAATCTACTACTGATCTTAACATTACAGCATCATTTTTTGAAAGCGATTCCTGCATAGAGTTAAATGTTGGGGATACTAAGTGTAGCAGTGTGTTTTTGGGAATGTCATCATTTAAATGATTAAGAATAATCATCAATTTACAAACATGAATTTCTATCAAAGGGCCCTAATAAAAGAAAATTCAATTAATGGTTTAAATAATACAAAATCAAATCAATCTTACCTGTAATGGTAGACAAAACCTTAAGAACTTTTTAATATCTACTATTCTTGATAAAGTGTATACTACAGAAGTATTTTTAAAACAAAGATTTACTAAAACACTCAGAGACAAACAAATAATATCTTGATCTTTGTGTTCTACCCATTTGGTGAGAATTTTCAGAAGATGTGGTAAATGAGACATTTGCCATGATAATTTTATTCCACAAGTTAAATCCTAAAAAGATTATTGTAAATAAATATATATTTATAAAGAAACCTGAATACCATTAGAGTATTACCTGTAACAGTATCAACACTTTTTTCATATTACATGTACTTAATTGATCACTTAAAAGTCTAGACAATGGTGGTACAAACTGGTATGTATCTATAAGGGCTTGTCTTGCAGAACTATTTCTACATGCATTTGATAGAACATCAACACAGTCCCATGCCATTTGTGAATGTGGTTCCAAATTCGTAAATAAATTGTATAAACTAACATAAAATTGAGCTCCTAGACCATTTTCTGGATCAAAAGTGCTTACATCTATAGTAACACTATAAGCCTAAAAAACACTTGCAAATAATTATATCTTTGCTATATTTTGGTACTTACTTGAAGAAACTTGTTGATTATTACAGCACTACTAGTAGTTTTCGTTTTTATATATTCATTGATAGCTTCAATTAGTTCTCTCATTTTTGAACATATTAAAGATTGATTCATTAAACTACTGCCGTTGTTTGAATGTTCCATAGTGATCAACTAAACAATATTTTGTGTATTGAAAGTTCCGTTAAAATTAAATTTGAAAATGTTAATTTATGTCGTTATAAAATTTCTTTAAATAATTAAAATATGGCCATAGAAATCGTTGTTGTATATATAAATAAGAAACAAAATTTTAAGTGATAAAACTGAGGGTAACTCAGAAGATACAAAATTATAAACACAAAAATAAATATTTGTCTAATGAAACTAAAAAATAGGTTTTGGTTGGTTTACTAGATACTAGACAAGACAACTGACATGACGTAGGTATGTGTATTCCATTCTATAGAAATAAATATGTATACTTCTGTTATAGACATATCTGTGGTTCTATTCATAGAGAAATAATTCATTTCTCTATGGTTCTATTCGAATCTCGGTGTTTCCCCACATGAACTTGGAATGGAGAAATTTCGACCTTTTGTAATGAACAGCGTTGCCAGCACTATTACGTTCGTAATAGATCTATTACCAAATGGATTTATTTATTACGCTATTACGCCGCTTTGCAATTTATTACGTTTTTATTATTTTGGCCTGGGAACAAAAAATCGAAGACAAGAATCTCGAGACATAACACATCGTTACAAAAAAACGCTGCAATTTTGCCTTTCCTCGCTGTTGGCATTGGCTTTACTCCTTGGCTCCTTGCACTGGCAGACTGGCACTATTGGCAGTGCAATGAAATTCAGCGCTCGACTTTTGACAAATACAAATCAAATCTTTCTCTATGACTTTTGATATCACGACCATAGATAAGGTCACGACAAGGTCTCGACTATTTAATCTCTCCCTAACTTCACGTTTTTTCCAAGAATATTGTAGGTATTTTCACTAGTATTATAAACGATTTTATAAGAAGTTTTTCTCAATTAGATATTATTCTTACAATTTCTCTTCGTTTTTTTGTTGTTTTGTATATTTTTTTCTTGAATTTATGCAATAAAAGATTTATCTCTTTCGGAAATTTTGATTTCAAGAAAATGTCAACAGTAAACATGTTCAAATTTAGCGACATCTATCTATGTTAGTTTCCTGTTAACCGTTTGGATGGACACCACATACAGAAAACTTCAAAAAAAAATCTATTACGAACAAGTCCTAACCTATTACGAAATTCAACGAAATTTAGTACGAAAAATCAGAAGCTGCTGGCAACACTGGTAATGAAGTGGTAGACCATAAAATACTTCAACCTAGAATTGTAACTGGGATTTGAGAGAATGAATGAAAAAATAACACAAAATACTTATATTTTAGGAATGAAAATAGCGGAATATTGGAAAATAATCTAGTTATAGGTAGTATGTTGTGTGTTATGTATAGGTATATGTGTTAAAAATGTTGTTATTATCACTAAATAAATATTCAATGCCCTAAAGTCTTTTTATTTAAAGTATTCGTCGTTCACCATATACTTTTTCCTAGTCACACAAATTATATATTGCAAACTTTACCTTCTGCAAAATGTTGCATTATGTTGCTTTAACTCTTACTCTGCTGCACAAGTTTTTTAGAAATACATAAATTGACTGTTTACCAAAAAACACAAAATGCAGCTTTTATGAAAATATATGAATTATAACTGATAGTATTTCACCAAATCTTGCATCAACAAGAGTTTGCCAAATATTCTCTTGTGTTCAGCTCTGATCTGATGTAAGATTTGGCCAAATATTATCAGTTTTAATTTATATACTTTATAAGCAGCTGAATTTTGTGTTCTTTAGGTAAACAATCGATTTATATTTTAAAAGATAAAATTCTCCATCAACTTGATATTTAAAATTCCCGCTGAACTTTATAGTTCCTGCGGCCAAACTTCAGATGGCAGTTAAAACAGTAGTCACTACTGACAACATAGGAGTTACAATTCTAGGTTGAAGTATTTTATGGTGGTAGACATGGATAATATTGCTGTGTCAGACACGATATAAATTCGCCAAACTTTGTATAATTATTAAATGTGGATCGTGAAGGTGCAGTACTAAACTTGTGGTTATTAAACTTTGCAATAAGTACTCAATTTTAATGATGAAACTTAATAATCTTGCAACTCCTTTCCCATAACAAACAGATATATATGTTTTTCTACTTATCTATCAATTAAATGACAATTAGAAATATTATCTGCCTGCCTTTTAATTAACATATATAATTTGAATGAGATGACTGTGCTCATTTTAAAAGAACCTTCTCATATTTCAGAAACCAGTCAACGTTCAACTTGAGGGGGGTACTTAATAAACGTCAGATTCACCTTGGGAGTTATGCTACTGGTATAATACTTGTACGTCCCTGATCATAATTAGGTATCTACCTTGTTTTGGAATTGCCATAAACCCAACAACACCTAGTATATTTCATATCTGAGTTTGATTGTGTATCTTCGGTCTAATATCAATGAAATGGAACCACCTTGGGCATCTCCAAGGTAGTCTCAATTTTTTAACTTCTCTAGTTTGGTTTGTGAAGCTGTCCATACGCACTGCTAAAATGCTCAAGCTTCACATCCACTGGATGTTCTGCAATAGATTTGGTGACATTTGCAGAATATTTTTTGACAACTTGCAACACCTTTGAGCTATACAAATTATACACTTTGAATAAAAAACCTCATTTTTAGTAAAGGTTGATCAAAGCATAATTTAACTAGGGGTTTGTTTGGAATGAATGACACAACAATAGGTATAAGTGGCAAATGAATAATCTTTTATTAAATGAAATCAAAATTCTCCAATTTCTAATAATTTTTAATGTTAAAAATAAACAACCAACTGTTAAAATAATTTATATTTTGGTCTAGGTAGAAATATGAGTAACAGAAGTGTACAATGCAATAAATATGAGCATAATGACAAAAAGAAGATCATCTATACTGCAATCTGATGTTGCCATAATTTAAATTAAATAAAAAGTAGTTGTTTCCTAAACCCAAATTCATCTTTCTACAGATTAAATTTCAAGTTACAATATCCTTATTCAGAAAGAAGCACAGAACAACATACATATTTGCAATGAACTAAAAAAATGTATTCTATTGATGTGCACATTGTAAACCTGGCCCATGCATTTGTTCTTCATCATCACTAGCATATGCTTCATTTCGAGAGAAATGACCTTTATCGGATGGATCGAAATCGTGTAAATCAACCTCTTCTACATGATCACCAGAAGGCATTATAAATTCAGGTCTAGGAGGTAATAAAGTTTCTAGAGCTTTTAAATTAGTTTCATTAGTAAAATGATTATCTGGAAATTTAATTTCAAAGGGTATGTACAAATTGCCCTTTTCAAATGGATTTTTGTAATGAGGCATACCTTCATTCATCACACATTTGATACCACCTGGCTTAATCACATCTCCTGGAGGTTGTTTTACAAGAATGTCTCTACCATCTAAATGATGAACAACAAACGAAAATCCACATAATGCTTCAGTTAAGGAAATTGTATGTTTAAAGTGCAAATCATCACCAACTCTCTGAAATTTGTCATGTGCTTTCAGTTGTAAAATAATAACCACATCACCTGGTTCCATATCAGGCTGTTGATCGCCTTCACCTCTGAAGAAAATTTTTTGATTTTCTTTCATACCTTTATCAATATGAACTTCTAATATTTTAGTTTCATTGCATACTTTCTTTCCTTTGCATGTGGTGCATCTATCTTTTTCATTAATTTTCTCACCTTCTCCGAGACAGTCTGGGCAGCGTGTTTGAGTTTGTTGAGCCATACCAGGAGCAATTTGTCTATATGTCACCTTTAAACCACAACCATTACAAGTGTGACATCTTTCAGTAAGACCACTTTTGGATCCTTTTCCAGCACAGACAACACATATAACATTTTTACTAAGTTGCAGCTTAGATGTTTTTCCATTATACATATCCTCTAAAGTCACTTTCAACGGATGTATAGTGTCCTCACCTCTTTGTCTTCTCCGTGATCCTCCACCACCCATTCCTCCAAATCCACCAAATAAACCACCTCCGAAGAGATGTGAAAATAAATTATCTCCCCCAAATCCATCTGTACCACCTTCTTGCATTCCTTTAAGGCCTACTTGATCGTATAATGACCGTTTCTTCGAGTCTGAAAGAATTTCGTATGCATAACTTATTTCTTTAAATTTGTCTCCTGCAGCTGGGTTTTTGTCAGGGTGGAATTCCTTTGCTAATTTTCTGTATTGCTGTGAAAAGAAAATCACGATGTAAAAATGTTAACAGGAACAGTACATCTACTTCTGTCCTTGGCGTGCAAGTTTCGCCATGGCCTTACATGCGGTCAACTGAAGACTTTATCTTATCTTGAATTTAACATTACAAGTAATAGACGTTTAAATTGTATATTTACCTTTTTTATTTCGTTATCTGAAGCATTCCTGCTTACACCTAATATTTCATAAAGTTTGTTGTCTGCCATCTTTCTAAACAAGGATTAAAAGATGGATTTTCTTGAGCATGCGTATAAGTTTATTTCGACTACCACAACAAGTGACAAAAATGTCACTAATAATGACAAGCAAAAAATAACATTTGAATTAGTTTGTTTTAGACACAGAACTGCAACACTGAAAATTCAATCTGTGTGCTCTCGGTGTAGCTTGGACAAAATAGTGCAGTACCTGGGAGATTATTTAAAAACCACATTAGAGTTGAAATTGTAAGATTATTGATTAATTCATAATCAGTCAATACAGTGACTTAAGGTGGGCCTCACAATTTAGACAGCTCAAAACAGTTGGCACCCCTGACTTGCAACAAAATTTGGGTCATTTTGTATGCAACAAATCTAAAGAATGCAGTAAAATTGGGAGTTGAAATTTAAACATAATATAACTTGGACCTTTGTCTTGGGGATGAGGTATTTTGGTCAGGTTTTAGATTGTTATAAAAAAGATATAAGCCATCAAGTGATGGTGTGATTTTGACAATTTGTGGTCACCAATTTGAACGCCAAGACCTTATCCCCAAAAGAAAGCCTAGAGAATTCGATTCTGAGAATATGAAATCTCAATTCATTGTATTTTTTGAGATTTGTTGCACGGAAAATTTAGAATACGAACGCATCTGTACATTAGTTCAGCTGTTCCACCGTCTTGATTGATGGCGCTGTATGGAACTTCAATGACAGATTACGACGGTCTGACGGTCAAATGTCGTTGTCTTGTCTTGTCATGTGTTTTGTGTACATAAATTATGTACATAAAAATAATATTTCAAAAATTATTTATTTATTGCTTAGAGCTTGTTAGAATTTGTAGGCGGTTGAAATAAAATAATTTTCATGCTGGAGAAGTAAATTTGTGCCCCGTTTATTTTTATTTCACATGTGCCTCACCACAATATCGTGAAATAAACCTCAAATATTTTTAGCTATAGGCGAAAAAAGGCTAGACTCCAGCGCCTCTACCGGTCACTTTTTCGTCCTCCACTGGGCCATTGATAGTTTGTTTACATTCGTTTTCATATGACATAGCGTAGGAGTTTCCTGAATTTTAGGTGTTATATTTTGTAAATCGATACAGATTAACAAAGGAAACAGTTCAGCATGTGTTGGAACTAATTCAAGATAATATAAAATATCCTACTGAAAGGTATTATCTTAAAAAGTTTTATTTGTGTAACTGTATAAAATATATTAACCTGTATTTTAGGAATTTGGCTCTCAGCCCTCTACAACAATTCCTGCTCTGCTTGCGTTTTTATGCATCTGGAGACTTCATGATTTCCATAGGAGACCATGCAGGAGTACACAAATCAACTGTGTGCAATATTATAAAAAGGGTAACAAGGGCAATTTGTTTAATAAAAAGACATTACATTAATCTTCCTGTAGAGGATGAAATAATTCGTGTACAACAGGGATTCTTTAATATAGCTGGTTTCCCTAGAGTTGTATTGGTAATTGATGGCTCACATGTTAAAATCCAAAGCCCAGGTGGAAATCAAGCCGAGTGGTATAGAAACCGAAAAGGTTTCTTTTCGATAAATGTGATGGTAAGTTGTGATCATGAAATGATCATAAGGAATATCGTTGCCAGGTGGCCTGGTTCATCCCATGATAGTGTGGTATTTATGAACTCTTTGCTGCAAAGACAATTTAACAATAATGTCATAGAGAATTCATTAATTATTGGTGATAGTGGTTATCCTGTGGATAGATATTTAATGACTCCTTTAGGAAATCCACAAGGCAGAGCAGAACAACTATACCAAAAATCCCTTATTCGAACGAGAAATATTATAGAAAGGTGTATAGGAATATGGAAGAGGAGATTTCCGTGTTTAGCACTAGGTTTATGTACAAAGCAGCCACTAACACAAGATATAATTGTAGCTACAGGGATATTACATAATGTAGCCAGACAGCGAGGTGACCCTGACCTAGATGTTAATGAAGAGTTGGAAGCAATAATAAATGAAGAAGTCCCGCAGAATGACAATGACGTTTTTGAAGGAAATGAAGCTTACTACAGGCATGAATTAATTCAAACATACTTTGCTAGGCTTTAAGAGAACTTACTACATTAGTTTGTTGATTATGAAATCATAGTGTAATCCCTAATGATGAAACACCAAATACTTTAAAATGTTTAAATATTAAATTAAATATTTTAAATGTATTTTAACATAATAAAATTAGTTACAAATACATAGTATATCAGAATTTTTCTTCATAAATATACCTACCATATATTTCATAAAAAATGTGAAACATGACTGGTTATAAAAAAATGGCATAAATGAAATGTGATAATATCAACAACTATAAATCTTTATTAAACATAATTTCTGTTCACATATCATATTAACTGAAATGTTTGTGCATCTATACAGGGTGTTTTTTTTTTAAATTCCAGCCCTAATAACTGTGGAGGTAATAACTTTGTTGTTAATGGTCCAAATTCAAAAACTAAACATGGATGTAAAGGGCTTTCAAAGGTCTATAAAACAAGGTATCACTTGACTCACCTTACAATTTCAATTTTTTGAGAGGGTGTCTGAAGAGTAGGGGGATAATGAGATCAATATCTGTATAAAGTTAAAATGTGTCCTTGAAATTAAGTTAGACATGTTTCATTATTTTTTTACAAGGTTATTACCTCCACAATTACTTGGGGTGGAACTTAAAAAAACACCCTGTATGAATATTAAAATACATTTCCATTCAAAATTTTTTTCAATGTTTCTTTTTCAATCCTTTTTTCAATCTGTTTTATTTCACCTTCTAGTTTCGCATTTTTTAAATCTTCTTCTCCTTTTTCTAATTTTAACTTATGATCTTTGTTTTGAAAATCTATTTCTTTATTTAAATAGACAGACTGTAATTGTAGTAATTCATTTTTGGAATGTGCTAGAGTATATATTTTATTAGCAGCTTGTAGTTTTGTACCCAGGTTTTTCTTTCTAATTGCTAAAAATTAAAAAAAAATCCACTGAATGAATACATTATCAATAAAGTCAAAAAAAATGAGTAAATATCTATATTTTTTATAGATGTTGTGAGAGGTAAATGGTGCAAAGCCAATTTTTCATCTTGGCATTTCTCTATATGTAGTTACAATATGGTGAATCAATAAACCAATTTTTTGTAAATAAATTAAAAAATACTTACCCTCATCATCATCATCAAACCGTGATGGCAAACCATCAACACTTGGTTGAATTAAATCGTATATTAATTGCTCGCCTGTATTTAAGGGCACTATATTTGGTACACCACCTCCTGTTTTAAAAAGTTCTCGCTTGTTCGAAGCAATCTTTTTTCGTAGATCTTTTTTGAATGTTTCATACTTGATTTTTAGGCACATCATGGTTCTGGGAAGACCACTTCTTTTTCCATTAAATTCGGAGGTCAAATTATTCCAGGCTTGTAGTTTTTCTTTCCAAGTGATAGCATCTGACTTTTTGGATTCTATTATTTCAGCATGTTTTACCACTAACGAACATAAAAAATCGACCTCTTCTCTGCTGAAATTGGCCGATCTATTTTTCTTTGCTTTTTCTTCGGACATTACGAATAAAAATAAACTTCAAAAATTACTCTGCGAAAAACAACCAGTCCAGTAACCACACATCACACAATTTCTTCTCTTTCAATATTTGACACGTAAATCGGAGTCAGTTGCAGGTTGCCAAATTGTATATGGTTGTTTTCTACCAAAAGGTTAAATTCTATTAAATAAACGGGAAAATTTTAACAGCAACTTTAAGAAGACGGATAAGATTTAAGCTGTTGTTAATTACCAGACACATTGCCAGGACAATTACTCTTTCTTCACCTTATAAGAGAAATCCATTTGTTTCTCTCAGCCTGGTTTGTTGGAAACCGAAAAAATTTGCAGGTTTGCTTTGCACTGTAATGCTTGCAATCTGGCACAAAGCACATTACCATAGTGTCTTAAAAGTCCTAAAAATATATTCAGTAAAAGTCACAAATTAAATAATGATATACATATATATATAAAAATTTATTCAAGTTAGGAAAACCTAACTAACATACAATAATTGTAATTATTATATAGTACATCTACATAAGTTTAAAGTATGCAAACATATAATAAATAAATATATAAAATTAAATAACTACATGTAGGTACCTATATAATAAATGTATAAATAAACAAATACATACCGCATTTATCACAATTAAAAAAAACAATAATCACATACATTTCAATCTTTAACAATTTGTAGTAAATCTTAATTTGTAGTAAAAATAATTCTAGGTTTATCGTTTAACTAAATAGTTCATTAATCCTCTTTGTGAATCTTTTATTTCATTTGGTAGCTCGTTATAGTCAATAATTCCTTTAAATATTAATGTTTTTGTATTAAGCGTTTTAGTTTGAATGTTAATATTATGTAAGTACTTGTTAGTTCTAGTACCATATTCATGTATTTAACTGTTACAGGTTATATATTTGTTAAAAAACATTGGCAAAATATTGTGCAACATCTTATAAAAATGTAGGTTAATGTCATAATCAGCCTTTTTTCAATCGATAACCACTCCAATGTTTCCATCACTAAAAATACTGGGGTCAGCCTGCCTCATCGTAATAGAATTCTCATTGCTCGGTTTTGTAATTTTTGCAGTTCCCTTAATTTGTTTAAATCGAAAGTATACAGTAAGGTAGGACAGTATACAAAGTGCGGCTGTATTATGGTTTTATACACTGTTATTCTAAAGTTAATACTTAAATGTTGCAATACTCTGGAGTAAAAGTACCTATAATTTCTTTAAAAATGTTTTTTGTATGTAACTAAAATGACTATTAAAATTTAAGTGATTTTCAATCATAAAACATAGTAGAAATTATCCAAAAACCTATCACCAAAACATAACCAACATAACCTCAAAAAGTTTTCAACTTAATTTAGTAATAGAATTAACTCACCTTAGCAAAAACCTATACAAAATCACTTAAACGGCACGTTCCTCTAACACTATATGAAAACTATATGTCTTATTATGCCTTTATAACGTTGAAAACACTAAATAAAAAATTATTTATGGGACTTTTACATAGAAAGAGAGTTTGTTTGGAACCGTAAGAGGCTCCGCCCACAGTTGTGACGTCAGACTTAGGCTGTCTATAGGATTGATTAAAAGCTGAAAAGCATCTGAAAAGTGTCAGCCGAGTTTGATGACGTCACTGGTTACCCATGCGCGCGTCACCTTGCGCGAATTATGAAACTGTGAAATTCGTGGTGTTATTTATTTATTTTTAATAACAAAAAAAAATAAAGTATTTAATATATAAGTATAACCTCTTAAGTCACATTTTTTCAACATGTTTTTTTTAAATCATTTCTTTAAGGTAGGTATATGCGTATTCTGGGTATAAATCATGTAAGTCAAAAGACATTCCTTTTACTTTAAATAATAAAAATAAATTGGGTGATTTAAAAGCAAGTTCGGGGATAGTATTCTGGAAAAGCACAAGCCATTATGTAACAGCATTTTTAGTTGGCCAACTGCAAATGTTTATGATAATCCGGATAAGAATGATGGATAATATGTTTAGGTACGCACCTTATAGATATTATAACATGACAAATTAATACATGTGAAATTTTAATAAGTTAATTTTTAAGTGTAATTTTCAACAAGCAATAAAAAAAATGATTAATATGTTAAATTATGTTCCACTTACCCTATTTCTTGCTAAAGTCATGATCAGTTTTTCAGGTTTCTTTCATTATTATTTATAAACTGTGTAGGTTATTCAATATTTTAATTTTTTGCAACTCAAATATGTACTAAATTTAGAGTAAAAAAGTCCTTTGATTCCTAAAAAAACTCTTATTGTGTGATCTATGAGGTTTTTGAAATGGCTGATTCAATTTTATACTCATTTTTATTAATCTGCAATTATTACAGGACAAAACTGGTATTTTTACATGAAATAATATAAACACTATATAGATATTTTATGTTTTATTTAGTTGAAGAACATGCGCAAATAAAACAAAAACTATTCATACAAAAGAAATATTCAATTGGAAATATATTTTTATATTTTTTATATTCTTAGAGGGAGAAGTATACTTTATTGACACTAAAGCATCAACAGGCCATCAACCGAGGTCTTTCAGCCAATTTACAAAATATATAGTAATACATTTTCCTAAGATTAGGTACAATACAAATTATTATATTCAAAGAAAACTAAAATCATTATGCAATATCATCAAAAATCAAATCACCAGGGGAGGATGGAATCTATCCGGTACTACTGCAGAAAGGTAAAGAGGCATTAGCGCCACAACTAAGTAAGATCTTCAAGGCTAGCTTAGCTTTAAGGCATACTCCGGTAATATGGAGGAAGGTGAAGGTCATATACCTTCCGAAGGCAGGTAGAATTTCTGACCAAACGCCCCAGTCATATAGACCAATTAGCCTAACGTCCTTTCTGCTCAAGACTTTGGAAAAGCTAGTGGATAGGTACATAAAGGACAACGCTCTGAAAACTCGCCCTCTAAGCGAGAGTCAGTATGCGTATCAACAGGGTAAGTCAACAGACTTGGCTCTGGACGATTTAAATAGGCTACTGTCCAAGTCGATCGACGACAAGGAAATAGCAGTAGCTACTTTTCTGGATATAGAGGGAGCATTCAATAATGCTTCTCCAATATCTATAACAAGGTGTATGGAAAGAAGGGGGGTCGAACCCATCATCTGCGGGTGGCTTGCAGCTAATCTAGGGAATAGGAGAATCACATCCACCCTGGGGGAGGCAACCATCACAGCGGGTGTGGAAAGGGGTTGTCCTCAAGGAGGCGTTTTATCGCCCCTTTTGTGGGCGATCCTAGTAGACACGCTTCTAGTACGGCTATCAGACAAAGGTATTCGGTGCCTGGGGTATGCGGACGATCTTGCCATCGTCATAAGAGGACGGTTTCCGGACACAGTATCGGAGCGCACC
>CAJUYH010008023.1:0-16277 GCA_910591685.1 Galerucella tenella | reverse complement strand
AAGCATTAGCAGTACACTTAAAAATTAGTAACATAAAATTTACATTTTTAGCTTTGTATATTCCTCCAAATTGTTCAAATGAAGTATATGAATCAGTATTTAATTTTGTACAGGAACAAACAGTTGACGATGAAAATACCTACATATTTGGGGATTTCAATATCAGTGAAATTACTGGAGCTGACTTTAGTTTTAACGGAGTTTTAAATAATAAGCTGAGCATATTATATGAATTCTTAAATTTTAATTCCTTCACCCTCTATAACGATGTTAAAAATTTTAAAGACAAAACACTTGATTTAGTAATTAGTTCAGAAAATAACCAACAATACTGTAATGTGTTGAAAGATTTGACTCCATTTGTAAAAGAAGATATATATCATCCCAGCCTTGATATTACAATTAAATTCAATAAAAAAGAAAATTATAATCAATTCCAGTCTACTAACGAAAATCGCTATAATTTTAAAAAAGCAAATTTTGAAAGTCTTGCTATTGAAGTGAGAGATACCGATTGGTCAATGGTCTTATTGGAATCCAATGTAAATGCGGCTCTAGATAACTTTTATAAAATATGGAATAATCTTTTATCTAGGAATGTTCCTAAGTTTATAAAATGTGAATATAATAATAAGTTTCCAATCTGGTTTACTAAAGAAATAAGGGAGGCGTTGATTAGAAAAAAGAAATACAGAAAGCTACAATATATATCAAATTTTTATAGAGAAAAATATTTGGAGATAAAAAGACAGGTTAAAGCGCTTATAAGAAAAGAAGAGAGGATGTACCTTTTAGAATTGCAAAAGAATGTATCTGATAATGTTAATTGTTTTTGGAACTATGTTAATAATAGAAGGAGAAATTGCTCAGAACCCGGTAATTTCGTATATCAAGGAAATATAGTGGAAGATGACAGAACCGCAGACGCTTTTGCAAATTTTTTCTCTTATATTTATGATAAAAGCAAAGCTGATTACAAGCTGGATTTCCATAATGACGTAAGGAATATTTGTGACTCCTTTTCATTGAGTTATATCTCTGATCTTGATTTTGATAACGCGGTCAGAAAATTAAAGCCCAAAAAAGCTGAGGGTATCGATGGTATTCCACCATATATATTGAAAAGTTGTAGTGAGTGGCTCAGAACACCTCTCAATCATATTTTTAACTCAATTGTCAAAACAAAAGTATTTCCAGTGCAATGGAAGACTGCTATCACTACACCAATTTATAAATCTGGTGGAAAAATTAATATAGAAAATTATCGACCTATCTCGATAATGTGTGCTCCATCTAAACTATTTGAGCAAATTATATATATCAAATTATATAACCATATAGAAAAGTATATAGTATCCCAACAGCATGGTTTTATGTCATATAAATCTATTAACACAAATTTGTTATTATTCGGAAATAAAGCACACGAAACATTAGGTGCTAAATCACAAATGGACACGATCTATACTGATTTTCGGAAAGCGTTCGATCGCGTAAATCATGATGTGCTGTTGAAAAAACTAGTAAGTTACGGGTTAAATGCTGACTTTATCGAATTAATTAAAAGCTATTTAGAAAATAGAAAATTCGTCGTCAGACATAATGGAAATGTTACTGGGAAATACCATGCAAATTCCGGAGTGCCGCAAGGTTCCAATCTTGGTCCTCTCTTATTCATTATATTCATCAATGATTTACCTTCTGTTCTTAACAATACTATGAGCCTATTGTTTGCAGATGATCTAAAAATTTTCAGAAGAATAAACTCAGTCAGAGACTGTGTTATGCTACAAAAGGATATACACAATATTTATGAATGGAGTCTAATTAACAAATTGCATTTTAATATTAGTAAATGTAAGGTGATGAGTATTACTCGATCTAAAGATCCCATATTATTTGACTACGAGATGGGAGGAGATGCGTTGATAAGATGTACAGAAACTAAAGATCTGGGCGTAACGTACAATAACGTCTTTTCTTGTGCTACACATCTGAAAAATTTAGTTTCTGCAGCCAATAAATTATTAGGGTTTGTAATGAGACAAACGGCAAACTTTAATGATATCAACACTATAAAATCCCTCTACTTTGCTCTAGTAAGACCTAAATTAGAATTTGCTTCAATTATTTGGTTTTCAGAATACATATCTACTTTGGAAATGGTAGAAAAGGTCCAGAACAAATTCCTCAGACACTTATACTATAAGAAATATCGTACCTGGCCGGACTATAATAAAGTTAGATCAAGTCATTTGAGATATCAGTTCAAAACTTTATCGCTAGAGCAAAGAAGAACATTATCTGCTGTTATGTTCTTGTACAAAGTTCTTAATGGTAAAATTAACTGCCCTGAAATTCTTTCATTTATTCCATTTAATGTTCCTGGACATCGCACTCGCACAATGCTAATGTTTCATATACCAAATGTATTTTTAACCGTTAGGGACCCTCTTATGACTATTATGAAAATAATAAATAATTTCAACGTATTAGTAGATATTGATTGGAGTTTGACTGAAAAAGTTTTTCACAATATTATACTAGGGCATATATTGAATACATCAATATAAATTTGACTATTGCAAAGCTGTTTGAACCTCTGCAATTCACAAAACTCGTTTATACAATCCATACTTGGGATATGTTATTGCCATTATTAATTTGTTAATGTGAATGTTAATTTAAAAATTATTGACCATGTAATTAGGCCTTTAGGCCTGTTTGGTTATAAATAAATAAATAAGAAAACAAAAACGGTGAGTATGTCTTTGTTGAATCGTATTACCCGCATGATAAGACTGCATTTGACTATACGTATATTTTTTGGTGTTCAAAAGAAAATACTCTCCAGCGGTCGGGACTTGGGCCCTCGTCCGTACAAAATCCAGCTGATCCAAGATATTAATGTTAATGATCAGGAACTGCACCGTTTGTGCGCTGCCTGAGGTTTGGAAGAGGAAAAAACATTTGTAGGCGCCTTTTTCGATGCCAAACCACACAAGATGACAATGCATTTGCAAAATGATACTGTTTGATGAGGATTTTGGCGACGTTCATGACGCAATCAATGTCAACGTCTACATAGCCAAAAACGATGTCTTTTGGTGCAAACTGAACAATATGGACGTAGACGACATGTGGCTCCAGCAGATGCTATAATTGACATTCTTCGTGAACGATTCAGAAGTGACGTGAATCTATCACCAAGATCGTGAGATTTGACCGAGCTAGATGTTTTCCTATGAGATTTCCTTGATTCGTAAGTTTATGCCAAGAAGTCGCAATATACCGTACCCTTTAACATTCTTACACAGCTATTTCTCAACTCATCCACAATTTGAAGCTTTGAATACACTCATCTGTGAAGCTTAAGAAGAAGGGGTACAAAAATTTTTGGTTAAATCAATACCTTATTGAATCCAAAGCATTCACCATTTCATGAGCAGTTTATTAACAAGCGTAAGTACTTACTTGGCTTCTTCAGTCCAGATAAATTTCCTTCTGGGCATTTTAAGCGCTTTCAAATCTTCATTAGTTTCATTCTCTTTTGAAAATCTGAAAAGATTACCAAAGTATTAACATGAATAGAGAAAAGACCTGGAAAAATGAAAGCTTAATAAACAGATAACTTCAACTACTTTTCTACCGTTTTGGAGCAAAGTTTTAGTTCTATTGTAGTGAATAGACAAAAATATATTTCGTAAAATATATCTGTGTTAATATATTGTTTTAATTGATAATTGGTCAATACTTAGGAATGCGCGAATTATGTAGTTGAATGAACTACAGGAATTTAGTACACGTCCCTACTGTTGCCAGGTGCTTATTTATTTATTGTAGTGTAAGCATTTTTGTTGGGTTATAGATTTGTAGACATGAATTTTGATTGATTATTAAATAATGTTATGCTGAACGAATAAGTTGCTTTATTCATTGGAAGTATGTAAGATATAACTAGAATTAACAGAACCTGAAGATATACTTTGAACATTTAAACAAAGTATATCACACTATAACAAAAGTAATTTTTTCTTTCAAAACCTTCATTTTGGACCGTATATATGCTTGCAAAATTCGTAACGAAGTTTTTCGAAATCTGTCAACAAAATATAACATGTGTGCAGAAAAGTGACTCAATAGTATGGACAATTACAGAATGACGTCTTTGGCTGATCGTCCATATTGTTCTGGAGGGCACATATCATATTCTATTTAGTTTTCTTTGTTCACTGGTGAAGGGTTGATAGTTAGACTTTAATTAGTAATACGTTTTTAAAATTATCTAAAATGCCATCGTTTTGTAGTGTTGTTGAGTGTGGAATTAGAAGAGCAGCCGATAAAGTTTTTTTTTCGAATTCCGTCTGATTTAACTATTTATTATCTGTCTGTGCACTTGAATAGTTGCTCTTGACTTTCGTTGGAATGACAAAACTCTTATTGATTGATTTATCGCCGTCTGATTATGATATTATAATTATTAATTATTCATTTCAGAAACAGATTACTGACTGTGCCATGTGTTATTTGTAAAGTTTTTATTATTGAAATAAAATATACAGGGTGCTTCATTAAGAATGTCCAATCTCTGTACTGTAGATTCTAGACCTCAAAATATTAGGTTGGTTCGGTTGGAAACTGGACGACTCATGCGCAGAGTCTTTTTGTCGACGATTTTTATTCACTGCGCATGAGTCGTCCAGTTTCCAACCGTTTGTGACTGCTCTACGAACAGACCTAATATGATTCTGCTCAACATGCCTGATGCAAATATTGCTAGTTTAAATTTAAATTTTGATTTTCGCAATAATTTCTTATGTTTTCACAATTTCTCTTTGAAAATTGACAATTTTACGTTTTTTGGCATGAGGATTCATAATTTGCACTCTAATTTATTATTGGTAATAGAGGGCGCTAGTAACACTTGTTTGTGTTAATTAAATCAAAGTAAACTTTTTTTGGGCTGAACTAACAACTAAAATAATAAAAAAATATTAAAAAGCGTTAAATTCTACAAAAAAAAGTTACTCTTCTTTGATTCGTGTAACTCAATCAATTTAATTTTTTCATAAAAAATTTTATTATTCCTTATTAGCTTATTTGATATCAAGAGATCTTTACCAAAGCGGATCATAAAGTGTATTGAAGTAAATGGTGGGCATTTTGAGCATTTGCTTTGAAGTTTCTTATTTTTGTTTACAAATTTGTTATTGTTACATATTTAGGGAATAATAAAATTTATTATGAAAAAATTAAAATTTATTGAACTTTTTAGAAGCAAATAACTCGATAACCGATTGAGTTACACTAATTAAAGAAGAGTAACTTTTTTTTGTAGAATTTAACGCTTTTTAATATTTTTTTATCATTTCAGTTGTAAGTTTAGCCCAAAAAAGTTTACTTTGATTTAATTAACACAAACAAGTGTAACTAGCGCCCTCTATTAGCAATGTTAAATTAGAGTTATGATTCCTAATGCCAAAAAAACGTAAAATTGCCAATTTTCAAAGAGAAATTGTGAAAACATAAAAAATTATTGCGAAAATCAAAATTTAAATTTAAACCTTGAGCACACCCCGTATCTCGGAAACTAGCAATATTTGCATAAGGCATGTTGAGCAGAATCATCATATTTTAAGGTCTACAGTTCAGAGATTGGACATTCTTAATGAATCACCCTGTATATTACATAGACAATAGGTGTGTTCTTTTTGACTGAGATCTCAGTTAATCTCAGCTCACATCGGTAATGTGCGCGTTCTTTTTGATTTACTCACTTCGAAGTGAGCTGAGATTTTTCCTCCCCCTTCCCGATGCTGAATGAGATGTAAGGGGGACTTGAGTCGGAAATAAAGTGGAGGGGATGAATCAAGCGTGGAGCGTAGTTATTGGAGATCTAGATTCCAGATAGGTTATGTTTATATGTTTTATGTCTCTTATTCACGCATGTGACGGCAGATCTCGCGTTTCAATTGAGTAGGTCGTTCTTTTTGGTGCTTACTCACATCATTTTATCTCAGATCACTTCAACTGAAGTGAGCTGAGATCTCAGTCAAAAAGAACACACCTATTGTCCTACAAAGTGAAAACTGTCTAACTGACTAACAGCACATTCCAAAACACACAAGGTTCAACTCCAACTGATCGGTTGTTAAGTGGAAAAATTACTCAACAACTGTCAACTTAGCTGTCAGCAATTTTTCCAGAAAAAAAATCGGAAAAATTTCATGCCAACAATACTCCTGTAACCTACAATAATTTTTTATTTTCATTTTTATATTAATAGTAATTTAAAATGAGTTTGAAGTAATTACCTTTCCTAGCTTGGAAGTTATATGGTTATTACTTTAATTTAAAAAAATGTATTAAAATAAAATGTCTAATTTCTCCTGTGGAAAAATTGGAACACTCGTTTCTAAGTAATCTGTTTTAACAAATTATTAAGAAACTCGTTTTTCCGAATTTTTCCGGATAAATTGAAAGCACTAGGGATATTACCCCCGATTGATACCTAAATAAAATAATCCAATTTAGTTATTTCTGAAATAATGTCTAATTTGACAGTTTATTAAGTGAAAACATTTAGGGCGGGTTTATCAATGCTCGGTTAAATATTGTAGCCTTCGGCTAAATCTTAGCTGTTGGTCAAAGTGTTTATCAACTGCCAGTTTGCATTAGCTGGCAGTCAAACTTTCGGCTATCCTAGCTGCCACTTTCAAGTTGATGTTAGCCATAGAACATACAGTTAAATACGAGAAAGTGGTGTTCCGTTATTCTAACTGACAACTGTGTCATGATTTTTTCATGTTTGCTTACATTTTGCAACAAATGTTATTTCAACTTTAAATTTGATTGTGTTATTATCGTTTAGGGTGAAATCGAGAAGCTTATTTGATTCTTAAATAGTAGTTTACTAGCATATAGAATTTGTTTGTATTTTATTTCATTGTTATTGTCAATGTATCTTGAGGAACTTGACGACCTTTTCGATGGAGAGCTTGGAGATTGGCGAAATATTGGAATTTGTAGAGTACGAAAGACGACCATATACTGTTAGAGAACGGATGAATCCCTTTGAAGAGCTCGATGATGTCGAGTTTATTACTCGGTTTCGATTATCTAAACCCAGTGTTCCCATGATACTCCAACAAATTCCAGCTATCTGTCTTTTTGCATTCTATTATACTTTTATGCTGAACGGCTACTTTTATAAGTACCTAATTGTCGCTCTGACACCGTGAAATTGGGATATCTTTTTTGTTTTGTGGACATGCTCAAATGCAAACAACTCAACAAAGCACAACATAGACGAAATAAATATAGCAGTACCACAATTTTGACCCTGACAAGTGAAATTTTCCACGATGTTGTCAGAGTAAGCTTACGGTAAAATAGAAAAATAATAACTTTCACCTCTATATTCTTGATTCACTGTGTTATATATGTTATATGCAAATAAAATTAATAATATGTATATTTCATGTAACGGGTGACCCTCCTTACCCCAAATTAAAATGATAAATTTATACTCTGACAACATTACCCTCACGTTCATAACCCGAACAAGGTTGTCAAATGCTCAATTACACTTAGCCTCCAGTTAGCTAGCTGTCAGTTATGTGGTGCATTGATAAACGCTTTCTATTGTAACCGAGACTTTGACTGGCGGCTAGAGATAGCCGAGGGCTACGTATCTGATAGATTTAACCGAGCATTGATAAACCCGCCCTTATACTAATAAGTTTCAAATCCAAAACTCCACATAACTTTATATAATTGCAAAACTCACTTTTTCTGTATAACTTTCTGACTCTCCAATTGGTAGTTTTCTTCCAAGGTAGGCATTATCACCTCAATGCAGTCTTTCAATTTGGTTTGCAAAGCTTTTAGCCGCCTTTCGTGATCCTCCAAGTCTAATATTCTTGCACGACGGATTAAGGTGTCTTTCGTGCAATTTACGTATTGGGCGAGATGTTCATAAACTTTAACTCTCGACGATTTACTTATAATTTTACTCTTTTTCTCCAAACTAGAACAAACAAAAATAAAATGCAATATCAAAGAACAAAAAAAAATATAATTATTAATAGGCAATTTTTGAAATGCAATGAAAAATTGGAACAAGGTCAGGAAAAGAATTCGCAAATCTGTAGGACATAAGAATGTTCAAGCTCAACAAAATTTTTCCATGTAAGTAATACATTTGAAGTTTCAAAGTAAAAATAATTAAAAAAACCAAATCGCTATAACGCTACATAAAAAAATCAGATATTTCTAATCGAAATTCAAGACTGAAGAAAAATATTAGTGAATTATGACTGCACCCTTTGGAATTTAAGCACGCCTTTCGTAATTTAACTTTAATAAGCATTTAATTGTCTTAGTGTGGATTTATGCAGCACCATTTAACAATTATTAATTAGCATTTAACAATTAAAATTTATCATTTAACAATTAGTAAAACTGCCATCGTATATGCAGACACAAATAAAAATTAAGAGAAAATAGTAAGCATGCGCGCACAAGATTCTAAGTACAATAACCCTACATTTTCATGTCTATCTGTGCATTGGAACAATTTTGTATAGTAGAATCGGAGACTTTTTTTCTTTTATTAGTACCTACTACTTGAAAATAAACAAACACACAACATAACCCTAAGGCCCAGTTTCAACAAACTACGATTGATCTCGGATTAATTAAGTTCTACTTAATAGTTAAGCTGACAACAATATTTTCCGTTTCACCATGCATCAACCCGTCCGAGATGATCGCGATTTATCAAATCACGATTAGATCAGCAAACCATTTTGGCAACGTTGTGAAATGCAGAAAATTCTATTGTTCTGTAAAGATGTATAGTTCTGTGTCAGTCATTGAGATTTGATTTGATAACGTAAACATAACCCTAAATAATATTTTGTATTTGCACCGCTCTGGTTATTTTATTTTTGTAAGAATAAACTTATAAAATAAATAAACAATGACTGACGTGCGGAAGCTGAAAAAAGAGAGACCCAACATTCACAGTGCAGGATAAACAGATCTTAGTAGATATAGTATTCACATATAATTGAGAACAAAAAAACTGATAATTAATCTATGAATTCAAAAAATTTATGTTGGGAGAAACAACACAAGAATATAATTCCGAAGCAGCATGTCCAAGAACAACGAGTGTGTTGAAAAATTGTTGGAAGAACGAAAAATAAATTCATCTTCACCACTATCGTCTTCGAAGGCCATATCATAAACTCTTCGAAATGCCATAATGAACAATATATCGCAAATATTTATAAATATTTATTCCTCATCTATAATATAATATTGAAATCTGAACTAATCGGACTTCAGACTGATAAATCCACCAAAAATGGCCGATTTGTACTAAATCGCGATCAGTCGATTTAATCCCGCTTTTGAGCATGGTGAAACGTTTTAATATGTCAATCGTGATTAGACGCTCCACATACAAGATAAATCGGGATTAAAACTGTTGGTGAAACTGGGCCTAAGTCAACCGCGCTTCTATGAAAAAAGTAAGGATCTGCGTACTAGTTGCGCACTAGATGAAAATTCGGTACATTTAATTTAAGAAAGTTAAAAGTTGGCCAACTTCGTAATTTTTTAATGATAAATGATAATTGTTAATTGTCTGCATAAATGGAGTCATAGTGAAATGAGTAGTTTAACTTATAATTGATAAATGTTAATTGTTAAAGGCTAATTGATAATTGTTAAATGTTGCTGCATAAATCCACACTTACTTGTTCCAACGGTGCAGCTTCAAGATTACTTAGCCTTGTTTTTAAAAAGGAGTGTTATGTAATTAAGTCGGTATTTCAATATCAAAACTTATGATAACTTTTAGTTTGTGCTATACTTAAGCCTCAAATATAAATTTAAAAAAATTTAAACGTACATTGAGTTATTCATTTTAATCTTTTTTCAAATTAATGCGACATTTTGTTACTACTTTCGAATCCTCGCCATTAGAAAGTGCGCCTAGTTCAATATTGATAAAGGATACAGAAGACAAAGGATTATCATAATGTCGGATAGTCAAGCAGCCATTAAAACACTGAGCTCTTGTGTAATCGGTTCCAAAATCGTGTGGGAATGCCTAGACAAACTCAATGATATAGGCGAGAACAATATACCTTACTATGGATTCCAGGACAGACTGGAATAAAAGAAAATGAAACAGCAGATAAACTAGCAAAGAGGGGGACTGAAATACCTTTCTGGGGGATTGAACCCTTTTGTGGAATCAGCCCCACTGTAATATTGGAAGAAATAAGTAAAGCCGAGAAAAAGAGAAGATCTGACTATTGGAAAGATCTCGTAGGGCTTATACAATCAAAGACTCTTCTGAGTGACTACAACCTGTTGAGATCAAATAAATGCATAAGACAAAGTAAAAATGCGCATATAGTTTTAACAGGGATCCTAACGGGACATTGTCGCCTGAATGAGCACCTGAAAAAGCTCAAAATAGTGGAGGAAGAAGAATGCAGATTTTGTGGCATGGAAGAAGAAACCTCCATCCACATACTTTCCAACTGCAAAGCGCTTCAGAATCCTAGAGCAAAGCATCTGGGAGATTACTGGATAGATGAGGAACATTTACCTGGGTTGAAGCCTGCAGACATTCTAAAATTCCTCCGGGAAATAGGACTAAAGGAACTACTAGTTTCTGAGACTCTCCTCAGAAACTGAGTAGAAGTAAGGGGGCACAATAGATCTTTTAGGTCTCAGTGAATGTCACCCCAAAATACATACATACTACTTTCGAAACACTCCGAATCCAGTGATTTTTAGTGGTGTGAATAAAGGTTCCTAAAATATTCCTAGTTTAAAAACAAGATATAGTAAAGAGCCAACACTGAGAAAATCTTTGGCTTTGTATCAAGTGTCAAATGTGAACGGTTACCTATAAATACAAAGAAAACAACAAACTTCAGAAATCATCGATGCCCAACGCAGGCATAAAGCCGATGTTTTGTTTCCGTAATAACAGTTGATCAATAACTTGTACGTTTCCTTATTAGGTAATATTTAACTAAAAAAATGGACGCTATCGTGGATTTATAAGCTATTTGAAACAAAATGTGCCAGGGCTGTTAGCAATACATTCGTTCATCCATCGATCACATTTAGTTGCTTAAAATTCGAGTGTTAGATTGCATAGATCTCTTTTATTAGTCGTTGATGCAGTAAACCGAATCCGTAGCAACGCAACGCGTTGAATACACGGTTCATTTCGCAGTTGTGTGAAGAAAATGACGAACACTTTCATCAACTACTCCACACTGAAGTACGCTGGCTGTCGAAAGGCTTATGAAGATTTTTTGCACTTTTGAGACTATTTTAGAATATTTGGATACTAAAGACAACATTTTAAAAGACAATTTGATGAAGTGGAAAACAGATATCGCCTATTTGACAAATTTGATTAAAACAAATTCTATCTCATCAGCGTTTCTTGCCAGAGTTAAACTAATGAACGGGGCGAATAGTCCCAGCTCCTCGATTTGTCATAGACAAATTTCCAGGAAGACGACGTTTCAACCTCCGTTCAACATTTAAATGCCCTCTATTCAGATTTTGAAACAAGATTTGAGGATGTTTTGACCGTGGATAATTAACACATATGATGACATAGAGAAAACGGATGTCATAATACAAGAGGAACTGACTGGAATAAGTACAAATGAAGATTTTCGGTTCAGTTTAAGCACAGATAACAGCACTTCTGGCTACAAAAAAGCATAGCCGTTACTTATCCCGTATTATCTAATAAAGCGAGGAAATTTTAAATTTCCTTTTCATCTTCATACCTAGTGAAAAGGGGGTTCAGCGCTGTTACCAATCTCCTAACGAAAAAACAGACTGGACATCATCAGCCGAGGAGATTCAAGATTACACCATTGCTCGATTTATTTTATGCTGCGTTCATTTTATGTAACAGATAAAAACTTCGCTACAGTTAGAAATTTACATGAAATCAATATCAGGTAAGTAGGGGGTCTACCAAAAACTAAAAGGGTTTCCGACATAAAGAAGTTTGAGAACCTCTGATTTATACTTACTTTAACAAAAGTGCGTTGACTTCTTGCGTGAAGAACGCTTTTTTCCCTTCCCCCTTATAGTTGAGAGCGGCTTCTTTTAATTTCGAAATTATGGCTTCAATATCCGAAGGTAAATTATCTGGTAACTTCATTATCTCTTCCTTTTCTAACCTTGTTAGATTTTGTTTGTCTTTGTCTTTAGATTGGGAAATTTGTGGATCTAAAAAAGATAAACGTAAGATGGAAGCTATTGGAATAAATGTTTAATAGTATATTACATATGGAATAAATGTTTAATAGTATATTACATAACAAGAGTTGTGAGTTGCTTCGCCGCTTCGCAGCTTCGTGCATAAACTTTTTCATTTCGTGCGTAATGGGTTATTACAACTCTTGTTACGTAAAATACTAATAGTTACACCTTTTTAGATACTAGACACTTTTTGTTTGCATATCTTTTTTAAAAAGACAATTGAAGTGTCAGGTAGCCACATCGATTGACAAGTTTTATCATTTTAATTTCATACGTTATACAGCGTGTCCACGGATGGGGTATCCTATAGGTGAGAAATGTTTAAATATTAGTTTTAGTGAAAAATGTCATTTTTGATAAAAAGTTCTGCTTGTTCTGAAACCTCATAAAATTATATGAAATTCAAGTTTTTCAAAATGCGTCTCATTTTATAGCCAGTTTTAAGAAAACCGTATGAATTTTGGCACCAAATTCGAAAATAATGTACTAATCTAGTGAGTGACGTTTACGATGTACCAAGTAGGTGTCAACTTTTATACATAACCTTCAAATCGTCATTATAAAATAAATATTTGACAACAATGTTAACTATTCGACAAAAAGTATATCTTATCAAGTGTTGTGGTTGGGAAGTTTCGTACCAGTATGCAATTGCAAAATTTCACAAAAAATATCCAGTTACATAATTAGAGGTGCTTGGGAAACTCCATCTCTATTTTTTTTTCCAAAGGAGCCGTCCCTTCGCCGGCACCACCTCAGCCTCCTGGGCTTATTGTGGATACTCCTAGTGTTCTGACTACAACCTATTCAGCCAATCTGTTCCCTGTATTAGCTCATACAGGTTCTTTGCTGGTTGGTTGTAGAAGTCTTCTGGAGTCATTTGGGTTCTGCTATACAGTTTCTACCTTCTGTGGTCCAGCGACTCACAGTTGCATAGTATATGCAGAGCTGCTTCGGTATCCGTTATACAGCCCTATTTTGTTTAGGTGCTCCTTTGTGGGAAAGTGTCCCGTAAGTAGCACCGTAGTGGTGCGCAGTTTGTTCCTGCTCATTGAGAGCAGTTCTTTCGCTACTTTTTCTGATGGTTCTTTTATGAATTTCTTCCCATGTATTTGCCTGGTCGTATTCTTCCAGTGTTTATTGTGTTGTTCTTTCACCCACCCTTTTAACCATGACCTCGTTAAGGCTCCGCTCCCCGGGTGCGCGAAAATACCATTTAAGAGGTTTAGAAATACACATTTTTTTTGAAAACCGTTGCATATTTTGGCTTGATTTTTGTTCTATTTAGTATATAAAAGATCGAGACATGTCTATAATTATATGAGATATTTCAAAATTGCATAGAAAGTTATGATTTTTGTAGTTGAAAATAGCCAATTTTCGAGCGGCCATATAAAATAATAAGGGTTCTCAGATCAGAATTAAAAATAATTACAGACATCAAGTCAAACCTTTTCTATAAGCTCCTGAAAAATTCATCAAAAAAAATTGAACCGTTGCTGACAAATCTGTGTATTTCAAAACCCTTGCAAGTGCATTTTTATACCACGGAACGTGGCGGCCTCTACCAATTATTGCAACTACGCGATTTCAAGAAAAGAGAAGATGCTGAGGTCCGTATTCTATTTTTTGCTGGAATATTGGATTTGAAGGATAATAATAACGTGTTATATATCTTTTTTAGATGCAAGTGATTGATAAATTAGTTTATGTAAAAATTATTGATAGGTTTGAATAGATACTTCAATTTATATAGGTATATTTTATTAAGTAGTGTTCTATTGAATGTAAATACATATTTAAATAGATTTTAAGGAAATATTTCTGATGTCCATACTTCTAGATTTTCTGGGATCTACTAGCTCAGGTAAATAACAATTCATATAAAATGTTGAATGCTGGTCTTTCATTTTGTCGCAAAACACATCATTTTTTAAAATAATTTCTTTTTTTATACCGGACGGCGTCCAAACAGCGAAACAGCAATAGGATCTTTCAGTAACCAGAAGCTGGCCTTGCACTTGATAGAACCATTTGTGGTTTTGGTTGATTTCCCCGTTTTTCTTCCAAAATGTTATTTTTCTTTTTTGAATTCCATCTTCGGGGGAAATATGTTTGGCGCTGAATGGACATTTTATTTCAACGATTCCTTTCTCTCCAATTAAACCGTCTGGAGTTGCAGCTAAAAATGGGAAACTTTGACTTATAAATAGCCCACAGGGCGATATTTTTTTATCGATAAGCTGTTCTAAGCTTTCGATTGCTCGTTTTTCGTTCTTCAACTCTTTTGAGCTTCACGAAGAATATTTTCTTGAGTCTGGTATGTTTTTCGAGACGGAAAAGGAATTTCTAAACATGTAGAAAGTTGAGCAAGAGCACTGTACCCTGCTCCCATCATCATGGCTCCCAGAACAGCATCTTGATTCGGGTCTGTTGTTGTCGTTTGCAGGTCATATGTTCCATTACACATTGCACATTTAAATTTTAATGTGGAAACATATCCATTTTTAATTTCTTTGACTACATTCATATTACTCAAATTGCAGCCAAACCGTGGTTCATGATTGTTTAAATCTTTTAGGCAATCCAAGAAATATTGAATGTCCACTAACCTCCTTCCTTCTAGTTTAACGAATTCCTAAAATTCAATATAATATAGTATAGGTATAGTTCTAATTTAGGCAGTACTAAGATTCTGAATAGGAATAAGATACCTACCTCTTGTAGGTTGCGAGTTTTTTTAGGAGTGTTTTTATTATTTTTATTATCAAAATCAAGCAGGGTGTTGTCTTCACTAACTTCTGGAGCCGTAAGGGACGCCTGAAAAATACATACATTTGGTACTTCAAATCCTCGCATTTTTATCAATAAGAAAAATTATGTAAAATGAAAAAATTTGTTGTCAAATCAATTTTTTTTTCCTGAGTTTATTCTCATGGAAGTATAGTGTCCCATTAATTAGTGGACGAAATTGGATGGATACCGATAAAAAGTGTTTTCTATAATTATTTCCAAAACGGTGTGGAATGAAATGTTGAAACTTCAAAATCCTACTAATTTTAATATTTTGCATTCAAATATGGATTCGAAAATTGGGACACCCTGTAAGTATATCTCTTATTTGAAAAACATGTGAAAACTTACTGCTCTCTCCCACAAAATGTCATCATCGGTCTCTCCGAAATTTTCATTCAAGTTCTGATGGGATGACGATTGTTCATTTTTTTCTTTCGATCGTCTCTGTCAATAAGAATAACAAGTGAAAAATATACTATGTAATATTTTATATTGCGTATCTAAAGTCATTAGATGAAATAATTATTAAGTATGGTACTTACAGCTTGTCCCCTTTTGCGACCGGGGCGTAGTCTCCTGGCATTCAATCTAAGTCGAGCTTTCAACCCTTTTCTACGATCCTCCATGCTTTAAAAGTTGGTTGAACGAATAATCTAATAATAATTATGTCACTAACACTTTGCACTAGGTACCACCTGACCACAAGTAAGTATACAGACTGCGAAAATACTTATCGAAATAATCTCATAAACGTTATATCTTTATAATGCAATTCTACAAAATTGCTAAACCATTCCGGCAACAGTACCTACACACTGCTGAGCGAAGCGCAATTTAAATATATTCGAAATCATAGCCGGCCAGCCGGGCCCTGGAATATTTCCGAAGACAAGGCAAGCGTATGAGTTGCATATCGTGAACGGTGTAAAATTAGGCGAATTGTCTTTCCTCGCCTCTCACCGTTGCCCCGCAGGAGTTTCTCCGACGGATAGGATACCTACCCTTAAGCATCTGGGGATGCCCACAGCAGATTCCAGTCCGTTCATCAGAGTTGACGATCCTACTCTTGCGAGTTCGTCAGCTTTTTCATTGCCTGCGATTCCTTTATGACCTGGGACCCAATTCTTGAAATAAATCCGTATACGGATTTGGCGATA
>CAJUYH010008022.1:0-16278 GCA_910591685.1 Galerucella tenella | reverse complement strand
GTGTTTCTCCACTTTTCATATAAATTCCTTCGACTGCATTTTCCATTACCTTATCCCACAAGTTTTAAAAAATCTATTGATCTCGAAATTACGGCATAAGGAAAAGTATATACTAGTTATTTTTCGATACTCCCCCGTCCGGTATTTAAAAAACTATGAGTAATTCCAAGATAACAATAAATTTCAATAGTACCAATAGTCTCTTGGAAATTGTTCAACAATGAATCATAAACTCCCTATTCATTCCTTTTGAAATGTTATTTTAAGTATATTTACAGAATTATAAATTGAAATTAGGTAAACAGAAAAATATATTGTTTCCATTGACGTCATTGTCCATTAAAAATTATCACACGAATTGCCCTATGATAATAACCCTCCTATTGAAATAATAGGTAATTAGAAAACGTGTGTACGACATTCGTGAAGTTGGATAATAATTATTATATTGGATGTCGTTATTTTAAATAAAAAATAAGGAATCATAAACATTGCAAAATAGCCAAGAAATTACTGCGCTATTCTGACAGAGCTGCAGCAAAAATATTCCTGACGATGACCCGCCGAAGATGGGGCCGTATTCTCGACAAGTGAATTTTTTGACGTATACGCATCAAAACAAATGGTTCATGTACAAGTACTTTCTTGAAGTGGTATTCTGGACGACCATTCGTTTTTGGAACTTTAGTTCTTTACGCCAGGTTATGTTTGAGCGACCAGGGGTCGCGACGCAAAAGATCTGACCGTTACGCGTTACGTTACGCTACGTTATGTTACATTGCTTCGTTATGTGCCTTGCTTACGTGCTTGTGCCTCCTTAGTCTCGCTCTCTCTCGTTTACGAATCAGCGAATCATAATAATAATTATGCTCCTGCCGGGATTCGAACCCGGGTCGCCCGCGTGCAATGCGAGCATTCTACCACTGAACCACCGATGCTATATTGAAATTCTATGCAAAGCTGGTAGTCGCAGTGCTGGTTATCTACTTGAATTTGTTCGGATAAATTTTTACTATTATTTCCATAATTTTTTTTGCGCGATTAAGGGGTCTAGCACATTTACTTTTCGAAATACAGGGTGTTGAAATTTTGAAAACTTGAATGTTTTAATTCGATAACTTTAAAATGGATGGATAAATTGATTTGACATTTGGCAGGTTGTTTTTAAATGTAAAAGGGCATATTTTGAAAGAAATTGTAGTTTGTGCAACTAGTGTGGATATGATGGCCATATCGCACGAGGACGAAGTTTCAAGTGCGATATGGACAATCCACACGAGTCGAACAGAATATTTTTTCTACGACCCACTTAAGAAAAAATCTAGAAAATAAAAATTTCTATAAACTGTAATATAACTTCAAATTAAAAATTTAACAATTCAATTTTATGTTTCCACTAATTTTGTGGTAAACGTACAGTTCTTGAATGTCCAATTTGTATAATGCTACGGTTGCCTTCTTTAAATATCCGATGCTGTTATAAGTAGATGTTTCCAGTCGGACTCCCTCATGAAGGGTACCGTACCATTATCTATAGTAATGAATGTTCTGCTAAATATTTCAAACGTTTACCTGTTGTCGTTATTAATAACAAGCAGAATAATTATTTAAATATAAAATTAACAATAAAAAAAACTTCCTCACGGGGAATCGAACCCGGGTTCTACTGCGTGAGAGTCTGGTATGCTTACTACTCAACCACCAAAGAATATGCAAATCGTTTATCTATAACGTCAGATGTATTACATAATTTTGGCTTAAAAGGAACTAAAGTTTCTACCGTGTGTCCCTCGACACGTTCTACCTTTTTTTTGAACGTATACGCTTGATAATGTGCGATCATAACATCCGGCATCACTGCAGTATCTCACTAATTACAGAAATTGGTTCATAAATTAACGTTTTGTGAACTTAAATTCCAAAACTGGCAAGGAGATAGATTATCCATGTTTGTGATATACTGTCAATTGAGGAAAACTCAATTTTATTCATGATGTCTCATTGAGGTTAAAAAAGTCGAATGACCGACTGATAGAAAAATTTCCTTATCGATTATCTGAACAAATTCGGATTTTCAATCTGGTAAATTTTCAAATAACTTCACATTCGAAGATGCCGAAAGGAAATGGACAAAAATAAGTTCAATACTTTCAAAGAACCGCAAAGACACCAACAACAACAACAACAAATTGAGTAGTTATTAAGAATATCTTCCAAACTGGAGCATCTTCCATTGCATCAATCAACATTAACCGTATAGTTGAAATAATACCCTTTTTGGTGTGCGTCATCGATTGTGACGTATATCCGGGTTTTCGGCATGTCGTTTATTTTATTTGCTATTTTGACATATAGCTAACCTTAAATTTGATGAATAAGATCATCAGGATTGTATTTAGCCAAATTCGAAAAGTCTATGAAATTAATAATTACCAGCTTCTTTTTCTAACTCAAAATACTTGAGAACTTTCAAAATACTGATGTTTTTTCGTGTATTCATGCATATTTTTTGTATTATTGAAATAAATAAATCAATAAGATTAATATTCACTTTTCATAAATAATAATTGACCGTAAACAACAAAGTACAGACCTGTCAAGAACTGTCAGTGTGACAGTAGAAAAAGACGTAAGACTTATTGCCGCTACGAAAGTAACGCCTTCATAGTATTTTAAACTCTCGATTGATAGGTTGAGCTTGAGCGTAATCTAAACATCAACCAATCAAATTTTTGTAAGTCAAAGATTAGCGTTAACGTTTGTAATACGTTTAAACAGTTCATTATTGTGATATTTTGATTAGGATTAATCACAGACCTGCCTTTTTTTCCATTTCTTTCTACGTAATGTGTTAAAAAGACATTAACAATCGATGACGCACACCAAGAAGGGTATTATTTCAACTATACCTATTTTTGACAATTGAAAAATATATTTCTTCGTAATAGACGTAGACGTCAACAAAACTATAAAACGAACGATACAAAGCGCTCGTTTTGAAAACATATACGCATCAATGTTCACGAGTCAAGAATACCAAAACGTACGAATTTCTCGAAATGCGCATACGCATCAAAAGTTCACTTGCCGAGAATACGGCCCCTGGGGGTCAATTTTTGACCACTCGCTATGTAGCGAAGCGTATGATATCGGTCGAAAACATGAAAAATACGATTTTTGGTCACACGTAAGTTTGCGAATGTACACTATTAACCTACACTACGTAGCGAGTGCTTGGCCGCACCCGCCGCACCCTGCTGTCATTGTAATTGTATATGTTACGGTTATAGTATATCGTCGCCGTTACTTCAATATGTCGTATGTCAGAAAAGTTGATTTTCCGGGATTTAAAAAAAATGTTTTATTTATTACGCCCATATTTTTTCAAAATGATATTTACGTGATAGTAATTAATTTTTTAGACATTTTAAAGCCATCTCTGAATATTTTGGTAATTAGTTAGCGGTTATATATATACTTTCACGTTGGACATTTTGTTACTATTATTTGGTTACAAATACTGACATACGACATATTGAAGTAACGGCGACGATATTAAGTATCAAGAACGGTAAGGGCTGCTTACCGGTCGACAGCAATTTTGCTGGAGACCGGTATTACCCTTAACGTTCGAAATGCTTATACCATTTTTTGCGCGATCGTATTGAAATATTCGAATTTCGAATAAAATAATTTAAATTTTTTCGAAATGAACGAAATGTCAATAGTGACATTTATACTTCTCGATCAGTTTGAAATATATTTTGCATTTTGGTGAAATTGTTTTCATGCTATTTATTACTTTTTATATTGTTCTGTTCGATTCTGTTCATTAAAAATATCAATCTTCTTATTTTTTTTTGTTTCTTTTGTGTAATGAATGAAGTAATATATTATTTAGGACCACTTAAATGCATGTAGGGCTGAGACGTAGTTTACTTACCGACGTCTGAACGGTAAGTAAATCACTTACCGACGTGTTAGTCTTAGGAACCAGTAAACACAACCTACCAACCTGACAACCGATGCTGTAAATAAACAAAAAAGATCGTTCGCGCAAAAAAGTATTTACTTAGCTAGTATATAAACTAGATGGATAGTATACAAACTATCCAACTGCCTGGTTATTTTGATGAAAAATCATATTTTAACTAAAATAGCTACGAGTAATGGCTGGTTTGTATACTATCCAGTTAGTTTATAAACTATACAAAATTTATCGCTAAAACTCGAACCACAAGGAAATTACACAAATTAGCTAGCATTTTTGGCTAGTTTGTGAACTATCCACATTAGTTGGATAAAGTGTGAACCTGAAATTGGTAGTAATACATAATAACCAACGAGTTGGTTATTTTATATTACTCAACAAACTAATCAATTCTCTTGGGTTAATTTAGTTTAGGATAGTAAAATCCTTAGTCAAAAATTCTTTATTTATTGGTACAATGTAAGATTGTTACAGGCACCTATTATTACTCTAGAAAAAGTAAAAGAAATATGACTAAAAATACCAGGTGACAAAATATTAACAATAAAATATTTCAGGACATCAAAACCACCAAACAAAGAACAGTATTATTTTGGAGCAAGTTTCACTGTTGTGGCACTTACTATTACACGTATATCCAGACGCAAGACATTTGCACTTTTTATTCGCACAACTCTTCTTGCAGTGACATCGCACATATCCTTGGGTTGAACCCGATACTGAAAATTTTCCTGCAGCGCTTCGTAATGTTATTTCGGTGTCCGCCTTGACATTTTCCAACTTTAATAATTGTTGCTTACATATTTCAAGTTCGTTGAGGAAATAGAGCTGTTTAAACAGGACACCGTGAACAGTTCCAATTCGGTAAAATTCATCTTCTACACTCATTATGACGCCCAATATATTTCTATGATCTGACCGACTTCGATCTACATCTGGAATGGGTACTCTCACGGACATGCCGACAGTTCCTGGTTTAAATTTCTTGCGAGAAGTTTGTAGCATTTTTTGTGCTTGCCTTTTTAGACTTTCCTGACATGAATCCCTCATCGCTTTAATACTGTTTTTATTCTGACAATGGTCACATACCTTTTCTTCAGAACATAATAAGCATTTTTGTGGTAATGATTCATTGAGAGCATTTTCTGTTGTTTCAGTAGAGAGCAATGCCATTGCTTGTTCTTTAAATGAAACTGAGGTTTTATTGTTAACTTCGACCGAAACTGGGGTTCCGCTTTGGTTGGTTTACATACTAACCAATCCAATTAATGTGGATAGTTTACAAACTAGCCAAAAACGCTAGCTAATTTGTGTAATTTCCTTGTGGTTTGAGTTTTAGCGATAAATTTTGTATAGTTTATAAACTAGCTGGATAGTATACAAACCAGCCATTACTCGTAGCTATTTTAGTGAAAATATGATTTTTCATCAAAATAACCAGGCAGTTGGATAGTTCGTATACTATCCAAATAGTGTATATTCTAGCCAAGTAAATACTTTTTTGCGCGATCGATCTTTTTTGTTTATTTACAGCACCGGTTGTCAGGTCGGTAGGTTGTGTTTACTGGTTTCTAAGTCTAACACGTCGGTAAGTGATTTACTTACCGTTCAGACGTCGGTAAGTAAATTACGTCTTAGCCCTACATACATTTAAGTGGTCCTTTCATTACACAAAAGAAACAAAAAAATAAGAATATTGATATTTTTTTAATGAACAGAGTCGAACAGAGCAATATAAAAAGTAGGTAATAAATAGCATGAAAACAATTTCACCAAAATTCAAATTATATTTTAAACTGATCGAGTAGTATAAATGTCACTTTTGACATTTCGTTCATTCCGAAGAAATTTAGATTATTTCATTCGAAGCTTATTTCAATACGATCGCGCAAAAAATGGTAAAAGCATTTCGAACGTTATAGTATATTAAGTATCAAGAACGGTAAGGATTGTTTACCGGTCGACAGCAATGTTTTGCTGGAGACCGGTATCACCCTTAACGTTCGAAATGCTTATACCATTTTTTGCGCGATCGTATTGAAATAAACAAAATAATTTAAATTTCTTCGGAATGAACGAAATGTCAAAAGTGACATTTATACTTCTCGATCAGTTCAAAATATAATTCAAATTTCTTCGAAATGAGCGAAATGTCAAAAGTGACATTTATACTTCTCGATCAGTTTAAAATATAATTTGCATTTTGGTGAAATTGTTTTCATGCTATTTATTACTTTTTATATTGTTCTGTTCGGTTCAGTTAATTAAAAAAAATATAGATCTTATTTTTTTTGTTCCTTTCGTGTAATGAATGAAGTAATATATTATTTAGGACCACCTAAATGTATGTAGGGCTAAGACGTCGGTAAGTAATTTACTTACCGACGTCTGAACGGTAAGTGAATCACTTACCGACGTGTTAGACTCAGAAACCAGTAAACACAACCTACCGACCTATCAACCGATGCTGTAAATAAACAAAAAAGATCGATCGCGCAAAAAGGGTAATACCGGTCCCCAGCAAAATTGCTGTCGACCGGTAAACAACCCTTACCGTTATTGATACTTGATGTACTATAACCATAACATATACATAATATTCTCTGATACGTAAACAGTAAAAATATAGAGTAATCGACGAAACTATGGATTAGAAGAACAAATAGCTTTTCAGGCAAAACGGTGGAAGCTTTAATCCAGTTATTTGCTACTGAGAATTTAGAACAGGCTGAACATAATCAACAAATAACATCCAGCGACGTCCACGAAATCCGTTAAACGAATTATCGGAAAAGCATTTTATTAATATGTTTCGTTTTCGAAAGAATCAACTGGATATTTGGTGAACCTTGCTACTCCGTTCTTAACGCACCAAAATCGTGCTACACATTCAATTAAAACTGTTTTCTGCTTCTTGGAAATTCTTGTTCCTTTTCTTTGGATATCATATATTTACTAACTATAATTATTGAAGTGCAAACAAAAAATAAAAGAATACGATTAATTTGATTGTTATTAATGTCAGATGACATATGATTTTTCATTATTTCATAATTTTTCTTCTTTTCAAGGCTAGAATAACTAAACCTGTATGTCAAACTTACATTTTGCTGAGTTGCCATGTCGCGTATTCGCTTCCAAGCGTATACGTTACAGCTACGAATGGTGCTCGATAAGCAGCATTATTCTTGTCAACTGCGATGTAAGTAGTAGACGACAGTTTAATTTTCAACAAACTGTCTTAGTAAGCTTAGTTTTGACAAAATATTGGAAGTAAAAACTTGAAATTATAAAAAAGGTGATCCAAATTTCTTACTGTCCAGCCATATGCAGTTCCGTGCAGAGAAATAATCGCATGAAGCCTAATTTATGGAAAAATTTATGGATTATTGCCATTATGACTAACTTGCACAAATGTGCATCTGGTCTTGATCTCGGTCTTGATGGAACACCGCGTGCATCTCGAAAAAACTGTTGCCGTGACCATATTGTTCGACAGTATACGTTAAACCAAAAAATGGACGTTTTTGCAGTCGCTGGGGTTACCAATTGTCATTGTCAACTGCAAATCGCGGCACAGTGTGGACGCGCCTTAACAATCTTATTTCCATATTTTTATGAATAATTTGAGTTGTTATCTTATTAAACGTCTACAGCTTTATCTTTAAATGTAATTTGTTATGTCTGATTGCACTATTGAAAGATATACAGTGTGAAACAGCCAAAATGGAATAAATTCAATAACGAATAAATGAGGGCGTGTTGGGAAAAGCGCTTTGTATTTGTAAATGCGCCTTTTTTTAAAAAAAATCACATATGGTGTGTCAGTGGCCAATACAAACTTTCCTATTATTAATTTTTTTGATTCTTCATAAAATTCTAGACATAATTCATGTACAATGTTCTATACCTATCTTCAACTGTTTCGTTTCAGACTTTTCACAAAAATCAACATTAACAGAATTAAATTGTTTTTCTACTCCTATATTATAAATTGTTAATTAAATGCCAATTTTCAGTTTCATGATGATAGTCATTATAACACTGGTTTTCATTATTAAACTGAAAAATTGACCAATAGGAATCTAGATTTTCAAATACCCAAGTAGGCAGACCAACTTTTTTCTGTAGAATGTTCGACAGTTTGACAGTGTTTTATGACAGTTTAAATCTTTTGCGTCAGTTTTTAAAAGAAATGTCGAGACCCAGACCAAAAATACTTAATGACCAAGGTAAATACATATTTAAACATCAATTTTTGTTTAAAATAATTACATTTTATTTATATTTTTCTTAATCAAATTTCTCCGTAGAAAAAATAGTGTATGAAACTCTCATGTAATGGTTATTAATACACTCGCATTAACCATACGAAACTCACCTTTGGCTCGTTTCGTATTCCGGTTAATGCTTGGGTATTAATAACCATCATTACATGATCGTTGCTTGTACTATTATTTCACAAGCTCCTGCCAATACAATATGGTTTCAGCAAGATGTAGCAAGATTGGCCACTGTCACATAACAAACTCTACATATTTTTCATAAATGCGTATTTAAAAATACAAATAGACGTGTCCAAGCGTTTTTCCCAACGCGCCGCGACGCGCTCTGAATTATTATTTATCCAATTTATTCCATTTGGCTGTTCCAAATGAATTTTTGTCAAAATTTAAGACCACTGGTACTTACCGATTACAAAGTGGGCCATTCCCCAGCGCATAATATGATATATTTAGTACCAACATTACAGGAAGCTGATAGAAGTGTTGGACTATAAATCGATATATTATTGAAAACGTCGTCATTGTTGGGAAAACCTTAAGAGGTTTATCGTACTTGTTGGAGCTGTACAATATTCGCATTAAATATAATAATTATTAATAATTTATGCTGATTAAAGAGTTAAGAATCGTTTAAAGGAAACGTGTTGGAAAAAATAATTAAGCAATATAGTACCTACCTCACCTCCCAAAAATGCATAATTTTCAAAAACATTTTTCCTAAATTGTGGAAATCAGTTGCCAAAAAATGCTTTAATGACGTTTCTGAACGAAATGATATCACATTATGGATGGATGGAAACGTTGAAGTTTCATTAGTGGCAAAAAGGACACTTTATGCGTATGTTGCATACAATATTTTTTCCCTGTAGCCTTATAGGTACAAATATCAAAATCTAAATAGTAATTTGTAACTATTTAATTAAACTCCTCCAAAAAATTACAACTAATGAATGCATAATGACTGAAATGGAAAATGTAAACAATAAAATTAAGAAAAATTGACAATTATATTATATATTTCAGTTGTCAATGTCGTTGAGGCTGTTGAACATGAAATTTTAATTTTCGTTTTTTACAATAGCTTTAACGCTTTTTGACGTATATGCACAAAAATTCAAGGTTGGGGGTTTTTTGATATTAGAAATCATAATTTTGTATCTATTTCGATTTATTTTGTAGAGGGCGCCACATAGGCCACGTATACGGCATAAATGTACGCAACAATTTTTTTGCCTTTTACATTAGCGCTTCTTTTGTAGAAAATAATTAAAGCCACATCATTACAACAAAAAAAGGTATATCTGTTAGTATTTCCAAATCTTAACGGTTTTAGAAATAATCACATTTTAGTTATTAACCACATGATTATTATTTAATGAAATTACATTCGAAAAGTGTGGTGTGTACGATAATTTTTTTAGTATTAAGATGAACAGTATCAGGGAGTAGCAGTTAACATGAAAAATATGTATGGTCATGCTTTCAATATTTAAAAATAATAACTAACGTACTTACACACAACTATACATTTTTCGAGCGTAATTTCATTAAATAATAATTATGTAGTTAATCACTTAAAAGTGATTATCTCTAAAACCGTTAATATTTAGGAATACTAACAGATATACCTTTTTTTGTTGTAATGATGTGGCTTCAATTACTTGCTACAAAAGTTGCGTAAAAGGCAAAAAAGTTTTGCGTACATTTATGCCGCATACGTGGCCCATGTGGCGCCCTCTACAAAATACATCGAAATATATACAAAATTATGATTTCTTATATCAAAAAACCCCTAACCTCAAATTTTTGTGCATATACGTCAAAAAGCGTTAAAGTTAATGTGAAAACCGAAAATCAAAATTTCATTTTTAACACCCTGCATTTCTGTATTATGTTTTTTTTATCGCTGGCACAGAATGCAATTATTTATGAAACAAAGTCAACTGATAAATCGCGAGAAATTCGAAGAAAGTATATAAATTCTATATAATTCTCACTAATTCATTGTAAATATTTTCAATTCTACGCATATCGCAAGTAATTACTACAGCAGTAGGTTCAAGGATGAATATAATTATTAATTCTCGCTATATTGATATTTACTGCGGGAATGTCGACGTACCATAATAATTTTTTTATACCAATATTGAACAATTAAACAAAACGTGTATTTGCATATTATGTTCTTACGCAACTCCTCCCTATTTTCGACAAACGCATGCGTTCTTGGACGCTGTTAACACGTACCTACGTCACCGTTTCAAAAGTTGTTTATATGAATACCAAACCAACGTTAACGAAGATAGTGCAATCATTATAACAAACTGATGTACTGTTGGGAGGCCGGAAGAAAGTTCATGTGAAATGTGAAAACCAGACGTAACGTGCAAACGAGACGCTTCTCCGCAGCGTAACACATAAAACATCTCAGTTCGGAAACGATCTACCGGTCAATATACCACGCGAGTTAAAAAATCAAAAGATTCCAGCAATCTTTTGTTATGTGTTGAAAAAGGATTTGAAGTTATGTCAGTGTCGTGTAGATCTTTAACTAAACATCATTGGGACGAATTTAAGTTGGTTATATTGGCTGATGTGGAACGCTGAAGATGCTAATTGGAAATTATAAAATTGGTTTGTGAAAGTGAGTTGGTTTTTTTTTATTACCAAAAATATTTTACTGGTATTTTTTGATAGCTGGTTATTCATTTTACAGTTACTTGAATATTAATTGTGAATCATTATTTACCTATATAGATTTAAACAAATTTGATTAAATATTTCAATATAGTGTATTTTTATCATATTGATAGCTGAAGAGTTCATTATAAATTCAAAAACGTGTCTGAAACACTTCAGGATGATTCAAAGAATTGAACAGAATTGTGAGCGATTCTTCATGTAAATAAGTGTTCAGTTAGCAGCTTTCGCTAGATTATTTCTGTATAGTGAACCGCAGGTAGCGAGGACAATAGTACCCTAATAACATCACCATTTGAATATATTTAGAAGTGATAAATTTCCCGTGACATTGCAGTGTTGTTGGATAAGAATAAGATCCTAGATTATTCAATTTAATAGATTAAATAGTACATATTAAAATGATTTGTAGCCCCAAAAAGGGCTCATTTGTTAAAAACTTGCATAATATGATGTACCTAATCGAAATTCCATTTCATCAGAATCTAACGATCTTCAATTCCAACATTAATTTTTATGATCTTCAATTCCAGCATTAATTATTATAGATTCATCGGTTTCATCAATGATATTGTCCAGTTGCCACATCTTCTGTTCTTCTTTATGCGTATGACTCACAGCTTTCTTCCAGTTGTCTGCAGACACTTTTGACAAAGAGTTTTGCAGAAATTGATGATAGGTCTTCCAATTTATGTTTTCTTGTTTCGTGCTAATTCATCCTTGACTTGAGCCCATTTGAGTTCAAGAGCATTGAGTTCGCAGTGGTATGGTGGTAATTGTAGCACAGTTATTCTACGTTCTTACGCCATTTCTTCAATTACATATTTATTGTCCATATTTATTCGCTTTTGGAGATACAATTGATTAATTTTATCCTGTCTGGTCTTTTAAATGGTGCTATCAATATGATAAAAATATTTTATATACATTCATAAAATCCGCTTAAACAGGCTTAAACCTAAAAACTAGAAAAAATCATTGAAAATAAACAAACGATACTTCTTCCAACTTAATTAAGACATCCAACATTATATTATTATGTTGCTGTATTATGTACCTTCCAAAGTTTAAATATTTGTTTTCTGTTGCTGCAAATTAGCTAGCAGTATTTGAATTTATAATTTCAGCTTGTTCTAAGCGGCAATTGAAGAAGTCCTTGAGATGATTTTGAATAACTTTCATCCAAAAACACATTATAATTTATTGGAGTTTCATCCACTCTTGTAAAGTACCACTTCATCCACTAGTGGAATAATGGAAAATATAATCTAAAATCAATAATTTTTATCGATACATTTGCTTTCAGAGCGAAATGTCAAATAACTTTTTGATGAATTCTGATTTTAAAAAACAATCTTAATTAATATAAATCTTAATGGTATTATTAATAATGAATAGCTAAAATGTTATTGATTTAAGATTGTGTTTTTCATTATTCCACCAGTGGATAAAGTGATACTTTATATGCTTCATAAGAGTGGATGAAACTTTATTTATAATGTGATTGTTAATGGATAAATTTTAAATATAATATCTATGAGACTGTCGAGAAGAGTCGCCTATGTAAGTTATATTTGAAACTAATTATAATATCTATTCCTTTTTTTATTAATTGCAGTAAGGAAGTTTTGGTAATTGATAATTTACCTAAACTCTAATAATTTACATTAACGGGAAAAACGTTGAGGTATACCTATATTAACTCATTAGATTATAATAGAAGGATGGACATTGGACATGGGAAAAATATTGTTAAATGACATCTTAGAAATATAAATTTAAACTTATTTTGGAAACATGAACGTCTTGAAGTCTTGAAGGAGGAATAAAAAACTTCTTATAAATATTTTCTCGAAATCTCAAGTGATTTTAGGAGTGAAACTCCTCAAGTTAATGAGCTGGGCTCTCAATTCCCTATGAAACATAAACGTCTTGTATTGGAGGAAGGATACAAATCATATAAATATTTTCTCGAAGCTTCCAGTCATTTAGAGTGAAACTCATGAAGTTGATGAGTGCACTCCATATGTTTTTGAACCTGGAGATTTGCATTATCCAATTAATGCAGAGCATACCCAACTAGCAAAATAGAATTCTAAGAGGACTGAATTGTTGTATAACAGTCGAATAGCGTTGTTTTGAAGACTGTTTGTTTTTATCAAGCCTTTTGTTGCGATAATTTTGTTTTTTAAAGAAAATTGTTGTATTAAATGATTCTATAGTGACTTATACAATATATGCTAAAACGCATTATACCATCATTTCTTTTAAAATGACCTTATAAGCAATTTTATACAATATCAAAAATATCATTGTATAAAACTTTTATACCTATTGTTTAAGAGTTCTATAATATACTATATAACTAACAGCTAGAACATAATAAAATAGTTACTTAAGCTTGTCTTATTGAAGCTGTATAATGTTGTATAATAAATATTGTATAGCATTCAATTGCGTTGCATTATAAAATACTTTTCAGTTGTATAGTGCCTAAATATTCTTCGTTATAAAACAGTTATCGTATACCGTTCCATTTTACAATAGAATATTGTTTAAGGTATTTCTTTGGGATAAAATTGTTGCATAAAAAATCGCCATGTTCAAATAAGCAATTCTCGTACCGCTATCGCCGCCATTATGAGCAATTGAGTTGGAAACATGAAACTATATTGAAAAATGTGACTTTATCATTATTTAGAGAATTATATTGTGAAAAAATATTCAGATGAAGTCATAAACTATTGAAATCATGAAAAAAAGTATTTTAGGATTTTCTATTTTATTATTTTTTTTAAGTATCTACTTGAGACTCAACCAGAATTGAAGCGTTTCAGTTTCTTGCCAAATATATACCTATAATGTATCAGTAAAATTTGCGGCGCATCAAAATTTGTGCTATTAAACCATCCAAATGGAATTATTTTCACTATTGATGTCCGCCCAAGCGGCCCAAGTCGTCCATTTCTACAAATGGAATGTAGGATGCACGTTCAAATTGTAATATAATTTCAATAGAACTGTTATACAACCAAACAGTTGTATAAAAATGGGCTCTTTTTAGTTGTATAAGAATCATTAAATTGTTTTGTAAACCGTTATAAGAGTTTTAGTATCCTATAAGATATATCTTGTAGCTGTTTATACAAACCTTATAGAATTTAAATTGCTACTTGGGTAGTTACATTATACTCAACGATTATACATATTTGAATGGATCGCAACGTTCTCATTTTTTGGTTTTTCATCCGCTTGATCCCGATTTTACAGCTACGAAATGGCGACCTTTTTAGGTTAAATATCGTAGTTTTGATTTCAACAAACCTCCACAAATTGAAAACAAGAAAAACTTTAACTAACACTACTCCATCGCCGTGGGCCACTTGTATAATCTGTAGTTACCGATTGGTTATGTCTTAATTTTCAATGTGAGATAAAGTCGCAACATTTTATTTCATGGAAACATAAAAGAGACATGTATTCTAATATCATGACATAAAAGGTTGCAACTTCATGTTACCTACGTGGAAACGAGCCTTAAGACATAGTTCGCCTACCAAATTTAATCTAATGGTCTACAATTTGTACAAGTGACCCTAACTGTAATTTTTCAAAAATGGTTTCCATAAATTCTTGTTCCCAAATATTCTCAACCAAAAAATCACTGAATCCTAAAGTTAGGAAATACCTACATCGGATTCAATTAACGTGTTACGTTACCACGTACTAAGTCCCAAGTAACACATTTCATTTACCAAGCAAATAATGCTAGATCGAAGCATATAATTCAGAAAAAATGATTATGTTTAGCATATTCTAAGCATTATTTTATAGAATAATTTCAGCATTCCTTAAAGACGTATTATCTTGTTTAAGACTAAATATTGCAACCAAGTAGCAATGATTGCTAGTAAGTCATGGAAAGTAGCCAAAAAATAGAGATAATGACTTTAAAAAATGCCAAAAAAATGAATAGCCAAATTGGAATTTAGTGTGGTCATAAAATGCCTTTGAGTGCTCCAATTAGTGCCATCTTTAAGCAATACTATAAAGTTTTGTATTGGAATTAATTTGGACTTTGAATGGAAATTAATCCAAAAAAAAACCACAGTATTGCTAACCTTAATGTGATTGTGAATCTCAATTCAGTTGAAAGGTTTCATGATTTTTCAGAAATCATTATAGAACATGGAGAAAAAGATTGGAATGAAAATTACAAAGCTACGGAAATTTGGACGATTAGGTGCGTACTACAGGAGTGTACATAAAAGTAGTAACGCAGCTAAAAGTTACAACGAAATAACTATAGACACAGAAGATCACCTTCCTGGTTCTTGGACCACGTCTCTCTATTGGCCTTGTCGTGGGACTCTTTCTTAATAGGCTAATACCACTACGTCCTGGTGGAAAATTTGTTGTTACTGTTGTTCCCATCCCATGCCTCAGGAGCAACACACAAAATTTTCTAAGGTCTCAATAACTTTAAAGGTGTTCATTTTTTATTACGAAGTAATTATAAAATATGACCTATAAAACAATCTATTACTCAAAACATAACCTCACAATAATCTTCTCTTTCTTCAACTTTATAATTCTGAAAGCTTTCACAAAGCATTACAAACAGCTATCTAGTTTTTAATTCCATAAAGCTTCGTATTGGCATAGAAAAATACTTATTGAATACAATAAAGACATAGCCGAACCGTTTGCTCACGATAATGATCAATGTTGCCATAGTTTTTATATTTATATATTGATAGGTATATGATACTATTTTTATAATGTGCAAATAATCTGGTTCAGAACATTATTTGTTTTCAAACTGGGATACAAATTTCAGAAAATCTGGGAAAGATAAATCAATTTAATCCATCACATATAATATTATCAATCAATCCAACTAAAAATACTATAAGAAACCTTAATTTCAATTGGATGTATATAATTCATTGATAGGTATCAAAATTGAATATGACAACACTGTAATTCATAATGAAATAATTCAATTTATAAAGTGTATTTTGCTCACAGACAATAGTCTTCTACAAACAAAAATATCTAAATTAGACCCGTCATTCCATACCTCTTTTTTTTTCTCTTCATTAACAGAATGTGCCTGGCTGCAAAAACTTGGAGTATGTCCCTTATTTTTTTCCCATTCGTATGTTGATAACTAAAGTCCTATCTTTATTTGTAAAATATATCACTACCTTAAAACGGAGAATTTTCCAGATATTTGAACATTAACCTTTCATATCTTCCTATTTATCGTATTTATAAGCGCTATATGTTGTAATAGAT
>CAJUYH010008021.1:0-16279 GCA_910591685.1 Galerucella tenella | reverse complement strand
CACACTTCTAATGCACCAAGTATCCATAGTAGGATACATACATTACAGTGGGTAAGAGATCGATCATTTTCATGTTTCTTCTCCTGGCCTTAATTATTCGCGGTTGCGAAAATGCAAGGTAGCGCCATCTACCATAGATGCCTGGAGGCCTAAACATAGAAATTGGTGTATTTTCAGGGTCCCTCATCTCAGATTTTGGGCTAGAAGCGTCAGTTTTCAATTTTCAGAAAACTGCGAACTTTTCAACCACCATTTTTGCAAAAAATATTGGTGTAACGAAAAAAATCGTGGGGACAATTTTTGTAGGTAATGAACTGCTCCTCATTTTTTGTCCGAACAAAAATTCTCTAGGGATCGTAGTTCGGGAGATATCGGCGGAAAATGGATTTTCGGGATCTCTAGAGCCATTTACGACCCTCCCACAAATTTCAGACACCTGACATTTTGGGGGTTCAATGTACCTACTATTACCTGCAAATTAAAAAAAATTTCTTGCAGGAGCAGATGCCCATGTTGACGGTATTTTTCGCCTTCATTTACTGGACTAAGTCTTTTCTACCTCAAGCACATGGTCTACGATCGTATAATGTCATTCCATGGATTTTATCGGCGATTTCTTTCGAGCGACGTTCAATGAGAGGGTTTCTACTATAACAGAACTCAGTAAATCACTTCATAACAATTTAAATTGATTGTGCACAGCAGATATCAAACACAAACTAAATGACGCATCTTGCTCAAAAATTAACAATAGTTTAAAAATGGCTGTTGGTTGAAGCAGTGTATTGCATTTTAAGTTACTTCGCGAAATATTCTAACTAGTACATCTACCCAGTGAATTGTGTAAACAAAATCAACATTACCGTTTTGCTCGTTGGATTTGACGATCTCGTGTTTAGCTTCAGAAGTTTTGGTACCGGGTTTTGTGCGCTTTATTTTCATTTTCAGACCTTTATCAGCAGTAGCTGAGTGTTCGATGTGCATTTTGGTCGTAGCCTGGGCCTTGGAGGCTTGTGGTCCCCCGGAGCCGGCGTTGGCTGCCATGCCCCCCGACTGGTCGTTAGTTTTTTCTATATCCGCATCCAAATCGATTATTAGATCGCCGATACCTGAAAAAAATTAAATCCCATAACAGATGATCAATATTTGACGAAGTGGCAATAAGGATTTTACTAATTTAATCTCTAAAATAATATAACATATTATTATATTTTATATTATACCAGAAAGATGGGAAAAGGGAATTATGCAAACCAAAAAACCTTTTTGATAAAGATTCAAGATACGTTCACATTCAATTCACATTTGAATTGGAAATGAAGTTTTGATGTGTAGTGTCCCTTGTATAATTGAATGTAAATGTCTCAACTATCTTAAACTTTTATATTGGATAGATATGTAAAAGTATTCGTAAGCATAAATATATTTCTCCACGATCATCACAGAATTTACCAATTCTGAAATCAAATTTGATTACAGAATCTCTTGATAATGGAGAAATATTCTGCATTTCTGCAACACCTCTGGGGCCGTATTCTCGAAAAGTGAGCTTTTTGACCTATACCTACGCATCAAAACGAATAGTTGATGTGCGATTACTTTTTTGAGTTCTTGACAGGAACATTGGTTTTTTGGAACGTATACGCTTGATAATGTGCGATCATAACATCCAGCATCACTGCAAAATCTCACTAATTAGAGAAATTTGTTCGTAAATTAACGTTTTGTGAACTTAAATTCAAAAATTGACAACTGGTAGAGATTATCCACATTTGTGATTTACAGGATATTGAGGATAACTTAATTTTATGTATATGATGTCTCATCGAGATAAAAAAAAAGTCAAATGACCGACTGCCAGAAAAATGACCTTATCGAATATCTGGAAAAGGTCGGATCTTCAATCTGGTAAATTTTCAAATAACTTTACATTCAAAGATGCCGAAAGGAAATGGACAGAAATAAGAACCGCAAAGACATCATGAATTTAGTATATTAGAAAATATATTAAAGATGGGTTTGCTAAAAAAATCCTGGACAGAATATTTTTAATTATTTTCTGAAAAATGATTTTTAATAAAATATTGCAACATCAAGATGATGAGAAAATCTTGTCCTGACTTAAAATATAAAACTTATGGAATGTGCAGCCGTTGGGTTGTTTATTATTTACCTGGGCGAACTACTGGCTTGTCAGGTATGTCGATACAAGTTTTTTTTTCTAAGGAGCCGTCCCTTCGCCGGTACCACCTCAGCTTCCTGGGCTTATTGTGGATACTCCTAGTGTTCTGACTACAACCTATTCAGCCATTCCATTCTCTGTATTAGCTCATACCGGTTCTTTGCTGGTTGGTTGTAGAAGTCTTCTGGAGTCATTTGGGGTCTACCATACAGTTTCTGCCTTCTGTGGTCCAGCGACTCACAGTTGCATAGTATATGCAGAGCTGTTTCGGTATCCTTTTTGCATCTTCTGCATGTAAGGTCTCCGTTGTACAGCCCTATTTTGTTTAGGTGTTCCTTTGTGGGAAAGTGTCCCGTAAGTAGCCCCGTTATGGTGCGTAGTTTGTTCCTGCTCATTGAGAGCAGTTCTTTCGCTACTTTTTCTGATGGTTCTTTTATGAATTTCTTCCCATGTATTTGCCTAGTCGTATTCTTCCAGTGTTTATTGTGTTGTTCTTTCAACCACCCTTTTAACCATGACCTTGTTATGCATCTGGGGATGCCCACAGCAGGTTCGGGTCCGTTCATCAGAGTTGACGATCCTACTCTTGCGAGTTCGTCAGCTTTTTCATTGCCTGCGATTCCTTTATGACCTGGGACCCACTGCAGTGTTACACTGTTCCGAGTCGCCAGTCTTCCAAGTTCTTCGCCGCATTCCCATACTAGACGAGATGTCACTGCTGACTGATCTGCCTGTTGTTGTAGGCTCTCATATTATTATACAAGTTACTTCCACTTGATTGTATGATAGGAAAAATTTTAACTGGGGGTATGTATTTGGAATTACTCAAAAGCACCGTTGATCCAATGCTAACAGTTATAATAGAAAACGATAACCGATAACTTGAAGATCACCTAATATTTCAACAGGATAGGGCTCTTCCACATTTTGCTGAAGCGGTGCGTCAGTACTTAAATGAAATCCTTCCTAGAAATTGGATTGGACGAGGAGGATTTATTGAATGGCCCCCACGATCTCCTGATCTGTCCCTATTTGATTACTTTTTACGACGATATCTGAAAAGTAAAATATACGCCACTCAGCTAGGTTCCTTAGAAGAGATACGTGAACGTATTATTACCGAATGTCGTCAAATAATTCCTGAAATACTCCAAAACGTCAGACAAAGATTCGAGAATAATTTATATTCGTGAATGGAAGTTAATGGACAACACTTTGAGCATTTACATTGAAGTAATTTAGTTGTTAATTATGAGAGTTGTTATAAATTTTCCAATTTTTATGTTCACTTTTCTATTTATTTTGTTTTTATTTTTATTATGAATTGTCTATTAAATAGTTGAGTTTTACTTTCCAATGAAGTATAATAATTATTTAAAATAGGGAAACTTTTCCCGTCAAAATCAAAAGTAACGTAATAAACTGCCACACAGTCAAATTCCTTATAAAATTACCTTTTCAATGATGTGTCACACTTAGTACTTTTCCTATTTCAATTTTATTGGTAATAATTTCATTTTTGACTCATTGATTGATTTCGTCAGGGTAAAGGTCAATTTTTTCTACTGTATATGGTTGTGAATAAAATACATTTCAGCAAAAAATGAATAAATATGAACGAAAGAATGACAAATAAGTATTTTCAAATGTTCAATCCATTGGTAGTGGTTGCTTAGATTTTCAAGAGTGGGTCGTATTTTTTATAAACCTCATTAAATTTTCAAGTCTTTAATCTACTGGCCCCGAAAAAATAAAAATCGCCAACATCCTTTGATTCGAAATATAAATGATCAAAACAATAATGGAGCCACTTTCCAATCCCAGAATTTTTTTCCTGATATTCTTTTAATGAACCTAGATTACGAATTTTTCTGTACCATGCTAGCATGAGTTAAGTGGAATCGACACTCAGTAATTTTAGAATTGGGATATATTTTTAAGAGTGCAATATGAATAGATATATCAAAATCTGCGACTATTTCTTTTGGTACATTTGAATTTTATATAATTACAATACTTTTTGATGCAAAACCTAAACGTTTTTTCACTTTTGTCTTTTAATAAACAAAAATAATATACATAATGGACATTACAAAAACCATGTATCGTAAACATTTGTGTGAAATATTTTGTGCAGTAAAAAGTATACCTTCCATATAAATAATTTTTGATTCACATAAAATCTTTACTTCTACAGCCAAATATCAGTAAATTTTAGGATATATCATTAACAAATAGGAAGACTTCATTTCTGTTGGTTGTTGGTTGAAGAAACTTCATGAACATCCGATAGTAATTTTGCAACAATTTTCGACGTGCAGTATGAATGTTTCTTCTAGCACATTGTAGATCACTCATTGCCAAATTGTTTAAAGACACATTATTTTTAGCTATCTAAATTCTAAACATTTTGGAAGTTTTTTCTGTTACATAACTTTCGACTTTTCTCTTCAAACAATGGCTTAAAACTTGTTTTTGCAGCACATTTGCTAGTTCTGGTTCATTATATACACTAGGGTTTGTTATACTCGACTTTTTGACTCACCTAAAGTATGAAAATTTGCTTTGACGCACCTTCACTTAGTTTCACCGTAAGCCAATTTTCTGTTGTATTCTTTAAACTTATAGTTCTCGTAAACTAAGAAAGTTTTTCTCGTTAGCTGAACATTTCACTTCAATACGAAAGGTTACTATGATTTATTTTAGCTTTACGCTTACACCTTAACACAATTATCAGTACATTGACCATAAACTTATATATTATAAATGTACCTGTTACAGGGGTTAGGTACCTGCAACAGCTTTATGCGGATTTTGTAGTTGTAAAAAAATAATTTAAAATACATTAAGATTAAAAGATTAGGATGTTCTGAGTTTGACGCTGTCCTAACGAAGTGTTAGTTTTTTAAGTAACTGATTTTTAATAGTAATTATATTACTATAATTTACCACTTGACTATTTCTATCAAACGTATCTGCCACTGATTTTCCTATCGGCCATAACAGTCGCGCAGAATGGTATCAAGTGATTCTTCTCAATTCACATTTGAATTGGAAGTGAAGTTTTGATGTGTAGTGTCCCTTGTATAATTAAATGTAAATGTAGGTTATTAGTGAAAACGAGTAGAATTAATTGTCTGGTGGAGATATGTAGACGACATTTTTGCAATATGGCCTTATGACTTAGTATTTCTGAATGATTTTTTAATAAATATAAATGAAGGAGAAAAATCTATAAAATTTGAAATTGAAAATAACAATTTTTTACCATTTTTGGATATTCTTATCAATAAAACACCTACAGGGTATGAAACAAGTGTTTATCGTAAGCCAACACACACTAATAGGTATTTGAATTTTGAATCAAATCATGCTATAAGCGTTAAAAAAGGGGTAGTAAAAACTTTATACGATAGGACCAGAATCATTTGTTCTAATGATAATCATTTCACAAAGGAGAAAACTCTACTGAAAAATGTTTTAAATGCCAAGAATTACCCGGCAGAATTTTTAAATAAAGAAATCAAGAATATAGAGAAAGGCTCATTATTAATACCCCATAATAATAACAATAATATTAATAATTCAGCTAACATAATTTTTAAAAAACTTGACAATACCGTATGTTGGGGGTTTGTCAAAAAGAATTAAGAAAATTGGTAATCAATTTAATATTCGAACCAGCTTTCAATCTAACAATACTTAGAGATCTATCTTAACAAAAACGAAACCAAAAAATGAAAAACAATCTTCAAAAAATTGCATATATCAGATATCTTGTGAATGCGACAAATTCTATTTAGGTAAACATGCTTGGGAAGAATGGCATTAAAATCTATGGGATTCGACAAAAATAATATTGAAAGAGCCCAATAATAAAAGACAAAAAATCAAAGAAAGTGCTTTAATACAACTAAATGCAGATAAATGTGTAGCTAGTATTTCAGCCGAATGTAGTCAAATTTGGTTACCAATGTTAGAAAGAGAAATTTCCAATAATCAATTACCTGCGTTATCAGGATAGCATCATAATTTTTTATCCAGGTTTTCTTATGATTTATTATTGGAATAGTTGTTAATCGATACACACTTCAATAAACAAAATCACCAAACTGAGTTATACATGTTTTGAAAACAAAAATGATCATACACAAAAAAGTAACAACAAACGCGTTTTATTAACAACATTCCCAAAATAAGCTAAAAAAAGCGCTATCCCAATAAAAACCGTTCCTGGAACGTGCACTTCACTGGATTCCATTTCTAGTAGACTATCATATCGTTAGAATGTCATAAAATAAAATATTTTATTTCACATTTTACCAGAGGTAAATTATGAATTAATTATATATTAATATATATATATATATATATATATATATATATATATTAATTAATACTATGAATTGACCTTAATAAAATTTGACAACAAAGTTTTGTAGTCTTAAACTGCAAAATATTATTGATTGTCTAGTTGTCATATTTTTTCGTTGTGTCAGATAGGGACCAAAAATTATTTTATTAATTTTATTAATAGTTATTACTTGACTATTTCTATCAAACGTATCTGCCACTGATTTTCCTATCGGCGATAACAACAGTCGCGCAGTATAGTATCAAGTGATTTTTCTCTATGGCAGATCGAAAAAAAGTTTGAAGGGAAAATATCGAAATTATGTCAAGTTTTTCCGTTTCGTGCGTCATCGTTTGTGTCGTTTATTTTATTTGCTATTTTGACATATAGCTAACCTTAAATTTGATAAATAAAATCATCAGGATCGTATTCAGCGAAATTCGAAAAGACTATGAAATTAATAATTAAAGTTAGTGTATTATCTCATGGGTTAAGGAACTGCAACACTGTTCGCCAAGGGAAGCCGGCAATCGGCAAGCTATATTTTATTAGTTTGAGAACACTGTTTACACTAGAACTGATATAATTAACGTATACTTGCATTGTGCGAACTTAAAGTTGTCGGCTCTTCGTTCGACTGTAATTCGATATGTTACCGCCATAGTCCGTAAAATAACAAAGGGGATTTTTTTGTGTGTGTTTGGGAGCCGTTCTGATTTGGGCGTGCATAAATTCGTCGCTAAAATTTCACTTAATCTTTTTCTCACTTCATGTACCTGCTTGAAGACCCTTAAATTCGACGCTAGGTACCTCTACTAATCCTTCAACCTGTATTATTTATATTATTATAAAACCCATGCACAAACCCGGTTGATCAAAGTGTAACTATGTATAAAAATATCAGAAAATAAGAAGTAGAAAACTAAAAAAAAAACAAGAAAACCCAGACTCAAACCAGGTTGATCAAAGTGTAACTATGTATAAAAATATCAGAAAATAAGAAATAGATAACTAAAAAAAAAAGAAAACCCAGGCTCAAACCCGGTTGATCAAAGTGTAACTATGTGTAAAAATATCAGAAAATAAGAAATAGAAAACTAAAAAAAGACAAGAAAACCCAGGCCCAAACCCGGTTGATCAAATATAAGCTTAATCCTTAAAGGACATAATCCTTCCGGCAGCGTCCAATTTAAGGGTGTCTCTTCATTTTATTATATAGGCAGTGCGAGTATTGACAATGGAATCCATAAAGAAAATACACCCTATATAAGTTAGCCACAAACGCTCAGATACGGAAAATTTTAAATGTAATTGTGCTTCTTTTAACCCCTTTGCTTCGAATATTACTTCATTATAAAATCACTTTGATGTCATCATGAAATTTTTTTAAATGGAAATATACAGTTATTTTACTAAATCTTTTACCTAGTTCATCTATACCCGAAAATTAAAATGTCCCATACTGACTCTTCAGTTGATAGTTTTCGAGATAACAGGCTTTAAAGTTTGTCAATTCCATAGAATTGCATATTCTTAAGGTACTTTATCTTATTAATATTGGTAGCCATGCATGTTGACAAATCTGTAAATTATGCACATACACTACGCTGTATTCAAAAGTCCTTTGACTTAATAACTATTTAAAACCTAATTAATTTATAACCATAAGGGCAAGTTGTATCAAACACCTAAACTCGGTTTAAGTATGACTGATGTTTAGACTGATATAATTGCTGATAATAGACACATCAATCAGCCACAGTCTAAACACCAGTTATCATTAAACCGAGTTTAAGTGTCTTATACAACTCGCCCTAATAATAATATTAAACTATACTAACATAGCTATCAATTAAACGCGTTACCCACGTTACTTGCGAAACACGATAATGTATCTAACAAATTCGATGCATTCGGTAGCACAACTCAACTTCAAATGCTGATGTTTTTCCGTGTACTAGGCATATTTTTGTATTATTTAAATACTTATAACAATAAGATTAATATTCAGTATTCACCGAGATATCCACTTTTCAAAAATAATAATTGACTAAACAACAAAGTTCAGACCTGACGAGAACTGTCAGTGGGACATTAGAATAATACACGACGTAATACACATTGCTGCTACGAAAGGTACGTCTGCATCCTATTTTGAATGTGTAATTTCTCCCGATTGAGTCGCGATTGTGCGTAATTTAAGCATCAGCCAGTCAAATTTTTGAAGTCAAAGATTAGGGTTAACGTTTGTGATACATTTAAAAGGTTCATTATTGTGATATTTTGATTGGGATTAATCACAGACCTGCTTTTTTCCATTTCTTCCAACGTAATATGTTAGAAGAACATTAACAATCGATGACGCACACTAAAAAGATTATTGAATGAACCATAGAAAAATCCGCAAATATCGCAAGGCTGTCGCTGCTGTCAAAAAAATCAAGGTATGAAGCAATACTTCAAGAAATGGTACTAAACTAAGACTGCTACCCCAGTTTCAGAATCTAGCAGTGACCCTTATGTAGGAATTGAGATGTTTTTATCAAACTGTTTTTCAAATATCCCATTAGAAGAGAATACAGATACTAAACCCACCCACTATAAACAAATGTACCAATTATCAATAAAATAAAAATATATCTACCTATATCCCACTCGTTGTCATCGTATTCGAAATTGGAGTTGGTAGCGGGTTGATGAACAGTTGATACGGCAGTATTACCGCCCACAGCTGATGTATTGGCGCTGGCGTTGGTGATGGAAGATGCTGCAGCAGGTGCAGCCGGCACAGTAGCAGCAACAGTCGCAGTGGCAGAGGTGGTAATACTCTGATCTGATGACTTCGCCGTGGCGTTCCCGCTCCTTGACGAGTCCGCCACCCTCGCTCGGTGGCCCGGCGCTTCTTGCGAACTGGATCTCATTGGGGTCGCCATCCGCTTTGTCGGCGGGCCAGCCCGCCGAGTCCCTGCCCCGCGGCGCCCCTGAACACCACACACTGCATTTTATCCCTGCTGAAACAATATACAAACATTACAATGCAATTCTCGGGGGTAAAAATTCGGACAAACGAGTTTCTTAGTAATTTGTTAAAACAGATTACTTAGAAACGAGTGTTACAATTTTCAAGTCGAAAAATTAGATGCACGAGGAATATTTGGTAAGATTATATCCTGAGTTAAATAAACATTTTATTTTAATACATTTTTTTCAATTGAAATAATAAGAACAATAATTAGCATAATATATAATTTTTTCGATATTTTTTTCTGGAATAACTGCTGACAGCTAAGTTGACAGTTGTTAAGTAATTTTTTGCGCGATCGATCTTTTTTGCTTATTTACAGCATCGGGTGTCAGGACGGTAGGTTGTGTTTATTGGCTCGTTTCGTATCCCGGTTAACCTTCATAAACCCGAGCGGGGTACAGCTGTACCCCAGACATGAATTTTTGGGTATATTTTCTAAAATACTTTTTTTTATTTAATTTCCTTCGAGCTATGTTTCTTAAATATATATCTAAATTGGTATACAAAATTTTGAATAAATTGCTTTTCATTGTAACTAATTATAGAGAGTTTTGTTGCTTGGGGTCCAGCTGCAAAATAATCAGTTCGTATGTGCAGAACATTCAAAAAATTTAACATTTTGTTAGTGTGATAATTAAATCATAAGTTTAAAATATCACTAAAATGCTTTTTCTTTTTTCATAATTATTTTTGTTTTTAATATTTCTAATTATTTCATAATATTTTTTCAAAGTGTGCTTACAATGCATTTATCAATGCTGACAATGCTGTATTTGATGTAAGTTTTTGACCACGGGTTTATGAATGTTAATGCTTGTGTATTAATAACCATCTTTACATGATCGTTGCATAATATACCATTAAGAACTAATTGTAAATGAAAGTCTAACTATCATCCTTTGTTTTCCTGTAAACAATGAAAACTAAATAGAATATGACATGAGGGCCCAGAACAAAATGGCCCACCTGTCAGTGACGTCATTCTGGATGGTCTCGCCGTTTAACAAATCTGTAGTAAACTTGTAGTAACCTAGCAAAATTAATAGGATTTCTAGGACAATAACAGAAACTGAGTCAGCTGTTTTTCTTCCAATTATTTCAATAGGCAAAATGAGAAACTGAAAAAAAGTAAATGAAGATTTTAATAATGTTTTTTTATCTATTATCTGTATTATAATAATGTAGTAGAGGATCATTCCTAACCTTGTTTTGTAAACAATTATATTATGCAAATTTGGTTTTCATTTTGATTGAAAAACACTTCCATAGTTGCTGTAGCCAATTTTTTCTAGTCAAAAATATATATAATAATGATCCTCCTAAAATCTTAAATAGGTCGGTAAAACGCTTTTAGAAATAATGAAGAAAAGCCGATTGCGAAGCATGACACATCCATTTACATTCCACAATTCCAACAAAACCATGAACCTCTAAATGGGTTTTTAATGTTCAACTTGAACATTATCTTTTTAAAGGCATCCTTATTGATAATCAGGTGTTTCTTTTTTATAATATTTTTACATTTACACTATCCGATGCGGAGTGAAATTAAAAAAAGTATTCTGTGCTTTTTAAAGTTATTCAATGGATATAAATTTAAGATCGTAAAAGTTAAGATAAAATGACCAAAGAAAGTATTTTTTTATATTACATATCATAAACCACAATATTTTTAAATTCTTTATTTCAACGTTTCGGTAGCGTTCCAGCTACCGTTGTCAAGAAAAAATAAGTAGAAATTAATTTTTATCCCTAACTGACACAACAGAAAAAAAAATTTCTATTATATTGTGGTTTAATTTCCCAAGAAATTAAAAAAAGAATGAATAATATACCACAAGGAACATACAGAAGATATTTACATATCATAAGGCCGGCGACACATTTGCGGTTGCGGCTGCGGTTGCAACCGCTATAACGTTCACACATACAAGCATACACCTTGTCATACCGAGTCCGTCAGTTCAATAATCAACATGGATTTGGTAGAAACGGTTGCTATAGTTTATGCTCAAATTAAGAAATCGAAGCGAAAAAGGAGGTTCTTCCAAATTTGGGTGATCGTGTTAACCCCTATGTCCTGGTGGGCGACGAAGCTTTTGCTCTGCACGACAATTTATTAAGGCCTTATTCAAGGCGTAACCTAACAGATAACAAGCGAATTAATAATTATAGGTTAACAAAAGCTAGAAGGTTCGTGGAATGTGCCTTTGGAATTCTGGCCAATAAGTGGCGTGTGTTCCATAGTAGCATATTAGTGCAACCAGATTTTGCAGTGATGGTAGTAAAAGCAGCTTGCATCTTGCACAATTTTGTTAGAAGAAGGGATGGTTACAAATTTGAAGACACGCTAACGTGCTGCTTAGATGATACAGATGCATGTACACGGGACTGGGGGTCAACAAGTACGAGGACAACATGTCAGAAATCTTTTTACTGATTACTTCGTATCGCCTGAAGGCAGTTTAAGTTGGCAAACTGATATGATGTTAACAAATATATAGTGGTTGTTTAATATACAACTTGTAAAAAGTGAATAAATCATTTTTTGTAGTTTATAAAGTACCTATTTAAGTTATGAATTTTTCTTATCTTTTGCTCTTCTCTCTTCCGGACTTCACGAATTGTGGTTAGGTCACATTTCTTCTAAAATCTTCTGCCAAGGAGTAATTTTTTTGTCGCGATCTTTGTATGCCTTGTCGGTAACATCCCACAAGCACGTCTTACTTTGCACCAGAACAATAAATTTTTCGTTATCGAAGACGTCCATGTTCAAAACTCGACTGGCTAGGTTTGTGGCCGCGCGGTTAATGTGAACAGTCAGGCAAGTAACAACATGTTGCATTTCGGACGGATAGCCGCGCGACCGCGGCAAGATGCGGTTGCAAAGGCGGTTGCTGCCGCTTGGCCGCTAGTGTGGCACCATTTCATAAACAACCATGTATTTTACAGAACAGCGGTTGTAACCGCTCGGTTGCAACCGCAACCGCAACCGCAACCGCAACCGCAAATGTGTCGTTAAACAAGCAAAAATAACAGCAAAGCAAATAGGAAAGATAAATAACGTAAAATATATATAGCTCAGCAAATTTCAGTTCGAGTGCGACGAGCGCGCTAACAAAGATCAGAGATCGAGGCTACTACAAATGATTGCATGTACACTTAGTCACATATTTCTAAAATAAAATTCTGAGAATTCGGTGATATAAAACGTGCTTTAAGTTTTTTTTTCTACTCCTATACTATAAGTTGTTGATTAAATGCCAATTTTCAGTTTCATAATGACACTCATTATAACACTGGTTTCCATTATAAAACTGCCTATACTCCCTGTGGTTAATGGACACCGTCCGAGACCATCTCTCACACACACGCATTATAAAACTGTAAAATTGACCAATAAAAATCTAGATTTTCAAATACCCAAGTAGGCAGACCCAATATTTTCTGTAGAATGTTTGACAGTTTGACAGTGTTTTATGACAGTTTAATCTTTTGCGTCAGTTTTTAGAAGAAATGTCGAGCACCAGACCGAAAATACTTAATGACAAAGCTAAATACATAATTAAACTTATTAATTTTTGTTTACAATAATTTATTACAAATTTTGTATAACAGTAACGTACCTATACATTTTATGCTATTACTTCAACAACGCGGTCACGTAGCGCAGTTAGGAAAGGCGACGCCTAAGGTTGTTTCGATCTGTACGTGCTGGGTTCGAATCCCGGGTGGTACATTTTTTTTTAAATTTTTGTTAAATCAAATTTCTTCGTAGAGAAAATAGTGTATGAAACTCTCATGTAATGGTTATTAATACACTCGCATTAACCAAACGAAGCTCGCCTTTGGCTCGTTTCGTATCCCGGTTAATCGTTGCATAATATAATATAAATGAACCTCAAACACAAAATGACATAATAGTCTGGTTAGAAATAAAAATCTTCTAGCATCTGTGGAATTTCCAATATATGCCCAAAGAAACATTTTTTAGAAAATAAGGAGATAGCATCCCTTTAAAATCTATTTAAACAAACTAAATAGTATGCCTTTTTACGGGGCTGGAAGTTTAAATATAGGTAATTTCCCCTTGGTAGGTATATAATTCCTTATACAGGGTGTCCCACGACGTTTTGACAGTCCCATTCCTTAAAGACTGTTGACATGTATGAAATTTGGCAGATAAAAACAGTCGAAACTGATGCTTATATTTATTATAAAATGACTTCCGTTTTTCCTGTCATTTCGGGTCACGTGACCCCAACATAATTTTTTTAAATGGGACAACCGGTATAATATTACAATTTTGGATATATCATTCAAAAACAAGTTCAACGATACCACACTTGTCATCACTGTATTGTGCAGTAATGATAATAGGAGCTATTTATTTTTATTAAATTTATTGAAGCAATATTTTGCACTCCAAAATTTAGGTGGCTGTGAAACAATAGTATCAACAACATAGGTTGTCATTAATTATTGTTAGGTGAATTTTATTAGTCATATTCTTGTGAAGACACTGTAATAAAAGGTAAATAATGCCTTCAATTTTTACTCACGATGAATATGTTGACAAGCTACTTATTTATGGAGAATGTGGAAAAAACAAAACTCGTGCTCAAGGTTTGTACATAAATCGTTTTCCTTATAGAATAACTCCAAGCCAAAATACTTTTGTCTATGTCGAACGGAAGCTAAGAACTGGTTCTTTTCCAAGCGGTAAAAATCAAGTTCCTTGTCAAAAGACCGCTCAGACGGATGATAATTTTGATACATATTTTGGCTTATCTTCAGGTAAATCCACAAACCTCAATACGATTTCTTGAACAAGAATTACAAATAAGTAGAAGTTCAATACAAAGAGTATTAAAAAATCACAGATATACCATCCTTATAAAATACATTTAACATGAGGTTCAGTTCCTGCAGATCCGGAAAGGATAATTAATTTTATTGCTGAAATGTTAAGATACATTAATAATGACCCTTCTTTTTAAGAAAAAATATAATGGAGTGATGAAAGTAGATTTCATAAAAATGGTATTGTTAATCGCCATAATTTTCATTATTGGTCGCAGGAGAATCCAAAGTGGATGCGCCAAACCAATTTTCAAACAATATGGGGAATTAATGTTTGATGCGGTTTATTTAACGGTCGGTTGATTGGTCCCTATTTTTATGAAGGAACATTAACGATTTTCTTCAAAATACTCTACCAGAATTACTTGAAGATATTCCTTTACCTGAAAGGCAAACAATGTGGTGGCAGCAAGATGGAGCATCTCCTCACTTTTTTGTGCCAGTTAAAGAATATCTCAACAACATATTTCCTGATAAATGGATTGGTCGAAGTGGTGCGATTCTGTGGCCACCCCGTTCTCCGGATATTACATCCTTAGATTTATTTCTCTGGGGTTACCTAAAAGGTCTAGTTTATGTCACACCCCCGATTGATTTAGATGATTTAAAGGATAAAATAAGACAGGCATGTGGGACCGTAACACCCGCAATGATTACAGCATCCCTTACAAGAAATCTTTTAACAAGGTTTGAACATTGTGTCAATGTACTTGTTCATCAATTTGAACAATTTCTTCAAACACTTGTACTTTACGTTTTTTAATAAAATAATTTATACAGATGTTCAATTAATTGCCCCTATTATCATTACTGCAAAATAAAATGATGACAAGTGTGTTATCGTTGAATTTGTTTTTGAATGATATATCCAAAATTATAATATTATACCGGTTGTCCCATTTAAAAAAATTATGTTGGGGTCACGTGACGAGAAATGACTAGTAAAACGGAAGTCATTTTATAATAAATATAAGCATCAGTTTCGACTGTTCGAGAAATTGGACTGTCAAAACGTCGTGGGACACCCTGTTTAAACACAAATAAAAATTGGAACTGAAGAAGTCGATGCCGGGATTTGGTAAAAAAATCGTTGCTGACACAAATGTGTTTCAAAAAAGCAATTCTCATTTTTTAAAGTACACAAATTGCCCACTGTTTATCTTCATATTCATTTTCTTTTGGTAATTATATTTTATTCAATTTTCATTTACGTCAAAACAATATCCCCATCTGACAACACTTCGTTTGCGACTAACTTTTTTTAAAGATTTGCTCTATATTTCATTATATTATCACATTTTGTTAATTTTACGATTCCACGCCATGCTTGCAAGCTGCGTCGCAAGCTCCAGCGCAATTTATTGGAGAATTTAGGAAAATAATAGGGGTCGATGTGTTTCCATTATACTGTTTGTTGATTATTTGGAAAATCAAACCTCAAACTTTTTTATATTTAATAATTGATTGCCTAGTTGTCAAACTTTTTCGTTGTGTCAGATAGAGGCCAGAATTTTATAAAAACTTAATTATTCTTAATAACGTTGAATTAAGAGTATATTATGCAACGATCATGTATTAATAACCATTGTATGAGAGTAGCATACGAAGAAATTTAATTTAAAAAAATATATAGAAAAAATGTACTATCCGGTACTCGAACACGGAATGAACAGATCGAAAAAAAACTTATGCAGCGCCTTTACCCACTGCGCCACGGGACCACATGGTGGGAAATGATAGCATAAAGCGTATAAGTATGTTACTGTTATACAATATTAGTAATAAATTATTGTAAACAAAAATAATAAGTTTATATACAGTGCTTTTCAGATAAAAGTATCCACCTTTAATAACT
>CAJUYH010008020.1:0-16279 GCA_910591685.1 Galerucella tenella | reverse complement strand
AAATTCATCCTCAGACAAGCCAACAAATGCTGCATTTTGGAATTAATTACGAATATTTACTAGATTTAATTTAAAGTGAATAACAAATATTAATTTTTCAAACAAAAAGTGGTTTGTCGATGGAAAATATAGTAAGATGGTTCATTTTATGGATTCAAGTAAATGCTTACAGATAATTGGAATAATTTTTTTTTGAAATACTTCAAACTAAAAGATATGCCAGGAAAGGATAATGAGGAAAGTTGATAATAAAATTATACATTATGTTCTCCTTGATCATATTTTTTTTAAATTGTTAGTTCGCCAAACATTGTACAGTGTGGCCTTAAATTGTCCATATGTATTCAGACGTTGATGCCTAGAAGGACCATTTTCCTTGTTGGAGGAAATTAGATGTGACATGAAAAGGAAACAAAGAATATAAAGAGCATCAACCATTGAGCTTCTTCGTTCCTGAGTTCACAAGTGTGGTACAGATTTATAACGCCAGCAAGGTGCTTTTATTTGGGAACAGTTAAATTTCAATACATTTCCAATTGGAAATTAAGACAAAGCGCCCACCAAAAATGTGTCTAGAAGTGGTGATCTTGTAGATTTTTTCACCCCAAAAATTAAATACCTTGTGAGATGCAGGAACTGCAACAGAACGTCTCAATTGAAGTCAAAATATAACTTGCTGTGCAATTCGCAACGCAAGTTTGTGCAAGTTTCTCTCTCTTTCCTCCACTATTTTAAGCTTTTTGAGGGGCCCATTCAGGTGACAATGTTTTGTTAGGATCCCTGTTGAAACTCTTAGCGCAGTTTTACGTTGCATATGCATTCATTTGAACTGAACAGGTTTGATCCATCCAGAGGGGTATTCGATTATCTAAGCCCTATTAGATCTTTGTCTTTGCGTTTTAACCCACTTTCCCGAACGCATTTTAGTTTCGAAATTGTCACTTTCCCACACTAGTTTGGGAGAGTAAAATTATGCAAATTTTGTCCTTATTAGATAGTTGTTTACTTCGGAAGTTATATAACTATTGTTACAACAGGTAAATAAATATTCACAAAATAGTCCATCAAATGAAATTTACATCTTTTCCAGCTTTTTGTTGCATTTTTGATTTTTTGAAAATATAAAATAATGAAGATATTTTCATATAACCCTGTACATTCTTTGAAGTAGTGTCACAGAACAACTATCAAACCACCCGAATTTAATATAAGAAAAATATATCAAATAAAATTCTCTCATTTACAAATGACTTAAAACCGTTGCCGTCACCTTCATCGTCATCTTTATGTGACCTGCAACTGATGCCATTCCCATCGACGTCATCTACTTACCAGTTAACACCAAATGACTCCACTGGACCGGCAATTTTAAGTAATTTACAGAATGCAACAAATTGTGTTTCTAATAGTAATATTAATATATAATAATAATTAATGATTTTTGGTTGGAGTTTTGTATATGTATGTTGAAATAAAATAACTTTTGGAAAATGGCTTGGTATACTTTTTTGTATATACGGTCGTGGAAAAAATAATGTTCCTAACGCATGCGTGAAGTGTCTTCCCCGCCCTTGACCGCTTGCCCGAATTCCACTTAGCGTCCTTCGGGTCAACTGCAGTCGCGTGCGGGAAAGTATCACTTTCCGCACTTGTTAGGAAAATAACTATTCCAATAGTCGGATATTTTGTTTTTTCGGCTATTTTCTCCAATATTACATTGGAGCTGTTTCAGCAAAAGGGTTCATTAGCTCCTCTCTTTCTCTTTGCTAGTTCATCTGCTATTTTATTTCCTTCTATCCCAGGAATGTTAGACTATCCGACATTATAATGAACCTTCGCCCTCCATATCAGCTATCAATATAGACACTTTCTTATGGCGAGAGTTTCCATTGGAAGATACTTGGGATTTATAAATAGATATAAATTTTTGATTTTATGTCAAATTTTTGTTGGCCGGATATGTTTGACGTTCAGTATAGCTCTTCAACGAGGGAAGTGAAGCACAAATTCTTTAAATGCAGTACATACTATCATTTCCAGCTTCTCAACATCTGCCAAATCTTTTATACGAAACATAAGTCACCTTGTATAATCTAACCTTGCCAGGAACTTCAGTTGATGAAATTGAGCAAACACAAGTTCATAGAATTCTCGAGCTCCAAACAGATAAAATTCCCCATTGGAAAACAAGAAAAACTTCATATAAACATTATTTCTACCCGCATAATCATGATAGAAATTGATGAGTGTAAAGCTACGCTTAAAGAAAATAATACCATTAAACTTTTCCAAGCTGTTCTGTTTACAATATTACTCCGTATTGCCGATTTAATTTAATAAACCGAAACTTCAAAGTGGAATATTATTGACTTTGCAAATTGCTGCTTCACTCACGTCTGGCTTTACCACATAAAATGTATAATACTGTCTGGAATGAAATCACTACTAAGCAACAAACAGCAGTGCAAAGGAACTGAATAAAGGATGTCTTGGAAAGTGACAGTTGAAAATTGACAGTTGATTAGTGACATTTGACACGCTGCAGTTGACAAGTGACAAGTAATTGGACACAAAAAGGAACAAGGTTCCACAAGGTTCAATTTGGCTCTATATAAATAGCTATAAACTGAATCAAAGAATGTGAGTGAGACATCTGAGAAATGTTTGTGGAGTGAGACAAATAAAAAAATCTTGGCACCATTGAAATAGTTATTACACACCGAGTTGGGAAGAGTTTCATTTTATCTAGAGACAGAAATGAAACTTCCTACCGAGGTTTGTATACTATTTTATTCACAACCATCATATCCCGATCAAAATAATAAATCTTTGTTTCGTTTTGAATACACCTGGAATAATATTACATTTGACAACTGTCACCAATATAAATGAACGTTAGATAAAGTCGGATGGATAAAGTTCAAGAATAATAAATTAAGATGGAGAATTGAAATAGATTATATAATATTTATCGATGTGTTATATTTTTGAATTAAAAAATATTCAGGGGTAATATCCCTAGTGCACTTTATTTTTCCGAAAAAATTCGGAAAAACGAGTTTCTTAGTAATTTGTTTTAACAAATAGCATGAGCGAGAGTCGAAGACGAGGATCTTTCCACTTTCACGAATGCTATTTCTCAAAACAGATTACTTAGAAGCGAGTGTTCCAATTTTTCCACAGGAAAAATTAGATGCACGAGGGATATTTGGTAAGATTATTTCCTGAGTTAAATAAACATTTTATTTCAATACACACAGTTCTTTATAGTCTTCCTCATTAGCTTCACAACTGTAAACTTAGCTGTCAGCAGTTTTTTCGATTTTTTTTACGGAAAAGCTGCTGACAGCTAAGTTGACAGTTGTTAAGTAATTTTTTGCTGACAGCTAAGTTGACAGTTGTTAAGTAATTTTTCCACTTGAAATTTATATTTGAGAAACCAATTCTTGATAGCGATTAGTTAAAATTAATGGGGAGGAAGTAATCATCTGAAATAGATAATATTAACGATCACATTATTTTAGAGGGCGGCAAGTGAGGGCGGGAAGCAGATGTGTGTAATATGACACTTTCTAACCTTCAATGACGTTAGTTATGACAGTATTGCATATATGGTTGTGAATAATAGTACATTATACACCAAGGTGGTGAAGAAAATAATTACTGACCCAGCAACAAAATAAGGTGAGAGGTTTATAAATGTCTTCACCACTTGTAGCGTCGATTAGCAAGTTGGGGTCTTGGGCAATGGCCTTATTTCACTTGTTTTTCTCATTAAACTCGATGGTGAAAATTGATTCCATCCAAAATAATGAAGCCTACACGTGTCATGGGCTACCGGTATAATAGAATATAAATGCACTCCTTAGATGTTATCGGTAATTTTTGGTTCAGCGCTAATTTCAAACTAATGGCATTCTCCTCCAAATAATTGTGTCTTGTTAAGTAATCTCAAGCAGCAAATATGAAATATAAATAAAAAGTTTTTTCTTAAACTACTATTCCTGTATTCTTGAAACATTTAGATTTGTCCATTATTGACCTAGATTAACAATGGAAAAAATTATCCAGCTTCTCAGTAGGCTAGAAAAAAACTTATTTAGATCACGAATGTCCATATTTTCACCTCTAAAAATTTCTCCTATGCTGGTGAAATTTCTTTGAATACTATGTTCTGTAACTGCATTTTATAGAAAGTTCGAACACTATAAACAAGTCTCTCAGCTTTCCCCGAGGTCTAATTTTTCTTTTATTACAGGTGGACCTCGTTCTATCAAATCTATGATGGCCTAGTATCTTTTCCGGCTCTTCAGCGTAACTTGGGTGAGTTTTGCGAATGTATTAGTTGGAATTTTCAAAACATAGTTTCAAATAAAATAATTATAAAAAACTAAATGTGATTCAACATTGGATAAACCCTGTCAATTTGGCGTAGTCTGATTTGGTCCGACTATGGACTATTCCAGTACATCACCAAGCCCAGAATTATAAATTATCAGAAAGTACTAGAAAAAAAAAAGAAGAAAAGTTGTGGAAGATCTCACTGTGAGCTTTTTCTGATAATTTGTCTTGTAATATCGATTCCCTGGGAGAAGAAAATATGATATGGATGGAAATAAATGAAATTGATCTCATCATGTATGAAATTTTAGTGCTATCTTTTATATAAGATTTGGAGAATGTGGAGTAAATGGACTATTCGATAATTGAATCATACCGTCCGATACACGCTACATCCTTTTCCAGTGAAACGCTCGAGGGATAATGTGAAAGGTGAATGTTAATCCAACTAACATATTACATTCACCAACTAGGATAATGGTAGGTCCCCTTTACACTGATTTATAGACTTCCTATAAAGTAACTCCATCAAAAAATAAAATGCGTACACAAAAGACTATTCTCAAAACAGACGAAGAGGAGAATACGACTCTCCAAGAGATTAAAACAAATCAGTATAATAAAAAAGATCTCACTGTTTGATCGACAGGGCACTTTAAGCGATTGTCTCAAGAAATATAACGAACCAGTTCGTCCAGAAAAAAACTCAAGATCCGAAATACAAAATAATGTATAAGTTATTTTTGTGGTGGCTCTGTGTAATCGAGTGAGTTATAGGGTTGGTTATAGGGTTAACCGTAAACTACCAAATTAAATATTGAAACCAATTATTATACAGGATGATTATTAATGTGTTAACTCTTGGTGTAGTTTTCTGATTATGAAAGACAGCACAAAAATTATGTCATGAAATTGTAGACAGATTTGAACTTGATATTTCGAAGCTTTGTACCTTGAAAAGCATCTGCAAAGTTGATGTTTTTCGCGAGCTGTCATAATTTGACATCATTGGCGCTCTTAAGGAAAAAGTAACTTTGGCGCACGCCTAATTTTATTTATAGATAAAAGTGAGTTAATAGTTATTTCAATATAAACTGTACACTGAAATATTCTAGTTGATTTTCTAATATGTTAATGCATCCAACAGTATTTTTCGTAATAATTTAATGAGAAATAGGGAAATCCAAAGAATATCTGACATTAATGTAATAAGTGTTGCCTACGTACATAGGTACATGAAACTGCAAAGTGCCAAAGTACTACTTTTGGCTCTTGATACACAAATAGCTATTGGATATTTGGACGGAAAGGTAACCTTTTCAGTAAGGTATTATATAGCCCATTGTCACCTGGACAACACTTCACGTCCTAGGCCAGAAACTATTTTTAGGATGCTATTAAATGTTCATTTTGAATTTTGTATAATATGCTTTTTCATATATTTCCTTATATTTTTGCGGCAATAAATGTAACATAGCTTCATTTCATACATTTTAGCAGCTTAGATTACAAACAATTGCTTAAAAAATATCGTATATATCTGTATCTGTAAAGTAGGGTAGTGTAGGCTCACAGAGCTCAGGCCACATGTGACCCATTGTACATCCTCCCGAGGAGTTGTCCTCTTAGGTCATCATCCATCCTGTCCCTCCCAGGAAGGTCACTGGGAGACATATCCTCCATATCGGCAGGTGTAGGCTAAGACTCACCGAACACACACTTTCTTATTGACGATAACTCCGGACACTTGCATAAGACATGCCTGACAGTTTCATCTTCCTGTTCACACATCCTGTATAGAGATGTGTCCACTAGCCCCATAGTATGGAGGTATTTCCTTGGTTGACAGTGGCCAGTCAGAAATACTACGTTTTCTCCCGGTCACCCCCGTTTTCTCCTGGTCATCCCCGAATAATTCTTCGAAGCCAGCTTCTCAGCGTCGTTCAGGGTGATCCCGGCTTCGGCATCATCCAGAAAACTTCATTTTCCGTCTTCATTACATATCATTTTCTTTAAGGCCGACCAAAAAATAAACACTTTCTGGACAAGTCTCCGACCAGAAAATAACGTTTTGCAGATCTAGACCGGAAAATGGACGCTAGGTACCGGAAAAAGTTTTTTTTTTAAGACCGACCAGAAAATATACACTTTCTGGACAATTTGTCGTCCAGAAAATAACGTTTTGCCGATCTAGACCGGAAAATGGACGCTAGAGATCGGAAATACTTATTTGTATACTAAGGCCGCAAAATGCTTTTTCGCGTTCCGAGAGAGAGATTATCGCCGAGGCCGCTCCGGCCGAGGCAAGATAATCTCGAGGTCGCGAAAACATTTCGCGGCCATAGTATACACAATATTTTTCGCGCAACCGTGAAAATTACATAATTTCAATAAACATTATGTCTCTTTAGAAAAGACAGTTAGTTTTTGGTTCGAAATACATTGTTATTGTCATATATCAGAAATGTCAAATGCTGTAGTGGCGTTCAGTTTGCCGGCAGTCACTCTGGGTAACGGCCGCAAAATATCATTCTCTGGGTAACGGCCGCAAAATATCATTTTGCGGCCTCTGTTGCGGCTGCAAAATGCTTGTTTTGCGTCCGGTTGCACGAAAAAGCGTTTGCCTGTCCCTGACGTCCATTTTGTTTTCATTTTTCCAATCGCTCTTTTTTAATACAATCTACCTTGATTTCGTTACTATGGTAACAACGTTTCGATATATTGTCGAGTGATGACAGTTCGTTGATTTTTAATTTGTCGTTTATGTCAAACTTATTATTCTATCTGGTTTTAGTTTTGTTAATCACTTTGTTATAAAAAGTAAAATGAAGAATTGAATGTATATCGAAGTGTCCGTCTTAAAAAAAATATTGTACGTCACGCACCCGAAAATAGGTGTTTTTCAGGTCTCACCAAGCTGCTTGTCTCGACCTGAAAAACACTACTTTTCGGTTTTGTAACGTAAATTACTATTACCCCCCATTGAAACGATATAAGATTGTAGCCTGTTATACAGAAAGTAATAACCACATTATACAACATTAGCAAACAAAACAATGAATATACCACAAGTAGTTTACATAAGTTACTCAATAACCACATGAGCTCACGGAATATTTAATCCCAAAACCGACCTTCTTCGAGTAACTATCTCAAAATTGTTTATTTAGCCAAATATAATTTTCATCCCGACGAACTAACGCAGGTACACTGTATAATATTCTTTCGTAGTAAATCATTCGAAAAGGGTTTTAGAATATTTACGGGATTCCCTTTGCAAATTCATAATATGATAAATTCCAACCGAAATTACCGGTTTTAAAGGTGATAATTAATCTTCGTAGAAAATTTCGCACAAACGGTAATTGTTTTTGGCGGTATTTTATTATTAATGAAGAAATACGTCAATTAACTAGCGGCCGGGGAAATATTCGAGATTTTCAATCTTCAACATACGTAATAATCATCAGAAAACGGGGTTTCCGAAAATTTCCCAGAAATTCCTAACCTATTAGGCTGTCACTGAACTGCTGGTATTATCATTAAATTGTGATTTTAATTTAAACGTAACTTAAAATGGTTGTAAATCAAACAAGGACAAAGGGAGGTGAAACAGTTTGTAAGCAAAGTTAGGGCTTATCAAACCAAAAAGTCGACATGGATGACGAACACGTGTTTGAAATTTATTTTGGATGAACTTAACTTGTTTCACTTCATTTATTTGTAATAACGTTGAAATAAAATACGGCCCTGTTGAATTCAAGCATTAATGTGCTTCTCTGCACATGAAACGTGAATGAAATCTGAATCGGGTATACCTTTTGAAAGGACCATAATAAATCTGAAAAGGTCGTAGTTTAATTAGCCACGTCATCAAATACAAAGTAATCTTACTTTCAAAATTGATGGTTTAGCATGGATTACGCTCACATATACAGGGTGTCCCATGCCGAGTTAAAACTATCTGTATATGGCAAAATACTGATAGTAAAATCATGAAAATTTCTACGTTTGGGTTTTCGGATACGATCTTTTCAACTAAAATATTTTCAAAGATGGCAGACTTCCGGTTCTACCGGAAGTCGACTGCAACTTTGTTATTTTGAATAGAACACCCTGTATATTAATACATTTTTGAAATCTGCGTAAGATTTAAGTATAGTTTTGCCTGGAATTTTTTTTTCGAAAAATGCATATTTTTTGAGATTAATTTTTTGGTAAAAAATTTGACGGTTCCAAATTACTATTTTTAAGAGGATACCCTTAAAGATATGAAAATGGTTTCTGTTCGGTTGCTTTTAGCAAGGTCAGAGCTATTTGAATCTATGTTGAAAATTTTTAATTCTATACAGGGTGTGTATAGAAAGTGTTCAAAGTTTAACTTCGTAAATATCAAATTTCTCTATTTTTTTGAATAGAACTACCCGGTTTTTTCTATTTTACCGCATTCAGGGGTAAAAAATAAGGCGAATTCATGTTTACTTTCCTATACCTAAATTTTACCGTTATCCAGATATTGAATGTTTTCTGTAAATTTTTAGAGATGCAGGATAATTTACTACAAATAAAGCACATAATGTTCTTGTAACAACTTTGCCATATTTACCATGTATTAAAAGCAAATTTACATAATCTTTTTTATTTCTTAGTGCTTGTATCAACGGGTCAAAATAAAATTTAGACCACACCTGCATCTCTCAAAATTTACAGAAAACATTCAATATCTGGATAACGGCAAGGTTTAGGTATAGGAAAAAATACATGAATCTGCCTTATTTTTGACCTCTGTATGCATTAAAATAGAAAAAACCGGGTGGTTATTTTTAAAAAATAAAGAAATTAGATATTTATGAAGTTAAACTTTGAACACTTTTTATACACAGCCTGTATAAAAGGAAACATTTTTCAACATAGATCCAAGTACGTCTGACCTTGCTAAAATCAACCGAACAGAAACCATTTTCATATCTTTAACGGTAAAATTTTTTAACAAAAAAATCAATAACTCAAAAAATATGCATTTTTCGAAAAAAGTTTTCCGACAAAAGTATACTAAAATTTTACGTAGATTTTAAAAATGTATTAATATGTAGGGTGTTTTATTCAAAATAACAAAGTTACAGTCTGCCATCTTTGAAAATATTCTAGTTGAAAAGATCGCATCTGAAAACCGAAACGTAGAAATTTTCATGATTTTACTATAAGTATTTTGCATTATACGGATAGTTTTAACTCGTCATGGGACACCCTGTATATTATGTATATTCTCTCTTTCAATATTTTTTTTGCTTGAACCGTTGCATTTCACCTAATATCAGTTTTTTACAAAAATATTTTTGTTGTGCTAGAAGTTCCCAGCGTTTGAATTCTTGTTATATTTTTCTGATAATATACTGAAGCCATTTGTGATACAATTATGTGAAAATTGTATTCTGTAAGTAACGAGTATACTACTCTCCCAATAAAGCATGTTATCGAGCGTTTCGTAAACCTTTATACAAATAATCCTTTTCAACCGCTCTCTACTTTATTTGTTGTATAATATAATAACCTTGTACTTCCGCCAAATAGAGTAAGCCTGTGCAAAATCATATTCAGAAAGCCCTGTTGCAATTCAACTCGCAAGTGCAGCTGACACCACAACAATCAATCAAAACCACTCCTTCAATTTATCTAATTATCAAATCTTTCGTATACAAAATCACCGGCCCTGTGTACTACCAATTTCTGTTCCTCAAAACGTCGTCCAAGAACGCGGCAAAAACAACATTGGCGAAATATGCCGTCTTCAATAACGTCATCTTCTTTATGAAAAACATTGATAAAAAGAAAATTCATAATATACACGCTTTGAAAATCAAAAACGGCTCAACTTGATCACGCCACCACGCTTCTATCACCCACCCTGTCCGTAAGGATTGCATGTACTAAACACCCAAGTTGGCTATTTACTAAGAAGTGGCAGCTCCTAAGAGAGAAGACTCTCATTTTTTTGTTCCTTCTGGTGTATCAATTATTCTTATTGATAATTTTTGGGAAAGCAAACCACAATATTGTCGCTAGCGTTGAAATAGGTATTAAAAAGCAGCAAAGACAGACCTTCGCACTTCTTCCAGGGAACGCTGGGGGATTCCTCAGGGGGCAGCTCCAAAGAATCCGAAGGACCACTCATACTAAGCTCTGTTTTACCAAGTCGGGTGGAACGGATTTTGAAATGAGGCAACGAAAGCACACACACACAAAACCAAACCGAGACAACATCGAGTAGGAGGAACAAGAGAATATAGCCCCCAGAGCTACTCCTTGTAGATATAATGACATCAATTTGTGTCCACCATAATGTTAAGGGGTGGAAATTGATACGCAATCGCGAAGTACGAGTGAGGTCCTGTCGAAATAACAGGGGGTGGTGGAAGGCTTAACTTAGCATAAAATATTTTGCCTAAGAGCACTAGGATGGATGCTTTGTGGGACGATATTTTTGGAACTTTAGTTCTTTACGCCAGGTTATGTTTGAGCGACCAGGGGTCGCGACGCAAAAGATCTGACCGTTACGCGTTACGTTACGCTACGTTATGTTACATTGCTTCGTTATGTGCCTTGCTTGCGTGCTTGTGCCTCCTTAGTCTCTCTCTCGTTTACGAAGCAGCGATTCATAATAACATGCTCCTGCCCGGATTCGAACCCGGGCCGCCCGCGTTCAATGCGAGCATTCTACCACTGAACCACCGATGCTATATTGAAATTCTATGCAAAGCCGGTATTCGCAGTGCTGGTGATCTACTTGAATTTGTAAGAAGTGCAACTAGTGTGGATATGATGGCCATATCGCACGAGGACGAAGTTTGAGCACGACGCCGTAGGCGGAGTGCTCAATCGTTCAAGTGCGATATGGACAATCCACACGAGTCGAGCAGCATATTTTTTCTACGCTTTTCCGTTGACAGCTCTTTTCATTCCTGTCGCTATTTTTCCGAACCAAAAACATAAATCTCTCAATAATCCTTTCTTACTATTTCTCCTTGTTCACAAATTTTTGTATCATCTCATGAAAATGTATTTGTTCGACCTTCAATAATTTCACAGCGGTATGTAATAAGGAAAAGCACGCACAACTTTGTTTTTTTCTCTTAATTAATAGCATAGGCCAGCATAACAAAAACATTGTAGTCCTTCTTGATGATATTTTTGAAGAATACATTATTCATTTTTCGACAGAAAGGAATTTCTTTCCTTCCCTTTCTCTAATATAAATAGCTGACCACTTTATAAAAAACCCGCGTGTGTCAGCTTCGACGCACGACTGGAGTTTCTCTTGAAGACAAAAATACTAACCCTCATCATAATTAATAATATTATTTATTTTCTCAGACTGAATCTGTTTAGTAATGGAAAGAAACGCGGACTATTGTCAAGTGTTTCTTCCTTATAACTGGAACTGGAACTGGAACTTCCTTATAACTTCTTCCTTCTCACGGAAGCGGAGTATGTGAGTAGGTGTTTCATCTTGGAGTTCCTATTTTCTGCACATAGGTTCACTAGCTTTGCCCAACCTGTGCAGATGCTTCCTTAGTGTACAGTGTCCAGTCACGAGGTCCGTAACTGTCTTACCCAGTTTCAACAGCCTGGACAAGAATTCCTTGTCTAACTTATTCAGCAAGCTCTTATTATGGAGGTGTCCTAGTGTCAGCCTCCATTGGAGTTGGTGTTCCTTAACTAGCCAGCTCCCGACTTCCCCTCGCATGTTATCCTTTGTGATTCCACAAAACTGTTCCGGACCTGTGAAGGCTCCTTCAGAGCCTTCTTTAGCTAGCTGGTCTGCCATTTCATTCCCTGCATTCCCCTCTTGTGCCGGCACCCATATATTAGAGACACTTTGTTGTCTCTTGCCAGCATGTTAAGGGATTCTTTACAGTTTTTTCCTCTTTGTAGAAACCAGGTATTACATGTCTGGTGTGTTGTGCGTAATGATTTTATCTGTCTAAAAAGTAATTTGAGAAAATCATTTTATTTTATTATTTTGCTGTTCAGTATGTCAATTACGACTATGTGTCATTTTATCGTATTTTATTATAGTAATGGTGTATTTCTGATGTTTTTGTTTAAATTTGTAACTATAAACTAAATTGTATAGTTTTATACTTATCTTTATTTATAAATGTTTTCTACAAGGGGGTGATCCCGTTTATGAATAAATAAATAAATAACCAAATCTGTCGTTATGCTCCTGTTTCAATACAGCTTGTATCTTCAGTTTCCATTATACTTTCCAGTGTGTATTTGTATATAGGTATGTCTTTTGTAAGTTTATGTTGTACTGCCAGCTGTTAGTGTACAATATCGGCTATTGTCCATCCACTGGTGATATTTCAATGTGTTGTTCACATAGTCTGTATTTGTCGTGTTGGGGGTCTTCAATAATATGTTCGTTATAGTATCTAGTGTTGCCTGTTTGATTTTGTACTGCTGTTATGAATCCCTTCGTAAGTAAACTACAAAAAAATACTCCACTTTGTTCCGAAATACTCTTCATTCCTCACAATTTCATTTAGTTTTATTGACTTGGAAAACAGCGATAACATCCTTTTATTGCATTTATTCCGGCCTACATTGGCTTTGGAGCGCTTTCAATCGGTTTTAAATATAATCAACTCACCTAGAGAATATAGGTCAATACATCTATCTATACATATACGGATGAAAAACGTTTAAATTCCATGAATAGATTGATAATATTTCGAAATTAATTTTATTGAGTTGATCCCAGTCAACAATTTTTGATTATTCATGTATACTTCATTCCACAGCAGATAATCGTTAATGCGATAAAAAATACCACAGTATTATTGTACCCGTTTCTTGCCAAAGCGAAAAGATAATGCCTATAACAGTATGATTATTTTAAAATATTTGGCTGGTGTAATACTATTTGACACTTATTTTTTAATTCTACGACCACCTCATCTATAATACCTATTACAATCTTTTTATGTGAATATAGACTGACCTTTCATTGCTCGTTTTTCTTTTTCTGACCTGTACTGCACCTACCTACTCTATTTCCCCCTTTTTAAATTTAAATAATGGGATTAAAATATTTATTATGAAATCAAACGAATGAAAAAGCTACTGTGTTAGCGAAACGCGTCTCTTTAAGTTTAAATATAATGTAGATTTAACAAAATAAAATTGTTTGATTTCATAATTTACTATGGATCTACATCAAGTGAAAGCCTCATCTATTCAATTATTAAAATATTTATAGATAAAATACAGAGTGAGGGTACCATTTTAGAACTGCACAAGATCTGTGTGACCAAGCAGCATTATAATAATATTCAATTGGACAAACTTTTAAATTCAACTTATAAATTCAGTATGGCAGCTTGTTGTCCCAAGAAATTCCCCCAAATCTATAACATTTGAATTTTACGTCCCATAACAATATCGAACTCGAGTCGAAATAGGCGGTAGGGATATTGAATGTTCTTATATTAAGCGCTATCGAAAATCTTTGAAACATACTCTCCGTTCATATTATACTTCAAATATCGGATCTAAGATGATAAAACGTTCGGAAAAAAGTCTAAAACGAACGCTACATGAATCTTTCATCGTGGATTAGCTACAAAGTGAAAAAAGTAGAATGCAGTAGTTCTAATGAAACCAAGCGATTGACCTGTCTGGTAAAATCAACTAGGTAGCAGCAATTTATGAATTGAAATGTGTTGTTTCTGTCTTGATTAGAAATATTTTTCAATATCAAATGAGATTGTGAAAGCATATTTCGAACAATGGTGGGACAAAAATCTCTGGGATGTCTTAGATAAGTCAGGCGAAGACTTTAACATTATTTACCTTCATTGATATCTACCCAAACGAACTTAATAATTATTTTGTGAACGTGGGAAAGGAAAATTAGCTCTAGAATATCTCACAAACGTAATGCTCCCACTTCTCCTTCCGCTTTTAAGTGAATTACTGATAGTTTCACTCTAAGACTCGCTAGTGCAACTTTTCCGAAATATTTTCGTATATTTCTGATAAGGTGATTAACGCTTAATTTATCTAATTAAAGAAACCTTTAAAAAAGGGCCATGGTAGTCGCCGACTCTTAAGTTAATTTTCAAAACTATACCTGCATCATCAAGAAAAACCGTCCCCTTTCCCTGCATGCACAAGTATAAATCTTGAGCCCTTGCTTGTTTGCTTGCACTGAGTTAATCTTGCACTGAGCTATCATCTTGTTACCTTTGCTAAAAGTCTACGTCTCATCCAAAACCTTCGATTACCTTTTTCACCGGAATATTTTCTAAGAAACTGTAACCCTTTGGATCGTTTTGCAGAAAGATCAATCAAAAGTTTTTCATTATTAGTTTACTTGAACTCAAAAACCAATTTTCCTTTCGCTACATTGTACATCAGGCAATCCTTATCGGAACTATTCACGAATTGTTTTTGTCGATACATGCTTTCTCTCGTCGTCAATTTTATGCCTATACTTGTAGTAAACTTAGGTTAAGAGGTGTATATTTAGTTTTCGTTCGACTAACTTTCCCAGAGAGTTTTTTTGAGTTCGTCATCATTTTTCCTCACATAGTTGTTGTGGATATTTCCATCGCTTCTGCAGTTACTTCGTATTTTTCCAAAAAAATCGTTAAACTTCCTAACGAACATCTTTCCTTCATCGGTAACTCTTTTGACTATATTCATGCTTTGTGGCTGGCAACTGACAATTCATGTACCCAAATCCAGTAACTTCTTACTAGGAGAACACATACCTCTGATGTATTTCAGGCGGAGATTGATGCTATCCTAGAATATGTCTGACATAACAAAGATAGGACTGACACTCATGAGATGAACATATTAACTGTCAGCCAAGCATTAAATAGCTGCAAGGTGACATCCAGACTGGTGAAAGAATGTAAAAAAGAACTAAGTGAACTGGCAGACCACATTAAAGTGGGATTAGTGTGAGTGTCGGAACATAACGAAATTTCTGGAAATGTACCGGGTGGTCCAATAAGCCGATCTCTCGGCTATATATCAGAAACTATTCATGTTATAACTTTGGGAGAAAAAATTCCTTAGGAAAAGTTGACAAGAGAAATTGCTGGAAATTACTTTCAAGTTTCTAGGTTAACCGCTAGGGGGCGTAACCTGTAAAGAAAAATATTAAAATCAGTTTTTTGTGAAATATGCCCAATTATACCCAGTGTTAAATAAGTAAACTAAAAAAAGGCCTAAATTTGTTCAAGTACTTTTTATTCTATTGTTCCAAATAAGGGGTGGGGGGAAGTGGGAAAGTGTTTGTGGATAAATACCTATAACTTGGGTTTGAATCAACCGATTTTAACGAAATTAGTGTCAATAGAAAAAGTGTAGATAAATCAATTACATCTACTATAAAACAATGGCATTTACTTTTAGTTGTCATAGGTAGAGGGTACTTTCGTATAAAAAAAATTAAAATTTGTTTTCCTCAAGCAATGGAAACACCTAATTATTGTGGATTAAAATGGAACTGGATTAAATTCTCAACAAAATGGCGCAAGCCGCATGTTGATAGCTTTTGTCGAACTCGAGATATAAATAAAAACGCATAAACATAAGTAAGTATAGTATTGACTCACTCTGTATTATAACTTAAGATTAAATATGTAAAAGAAAGATAATACATAAATTTCGATCATTTAAGACTTAATGTCCAATTGAATGCTGCTTCAATCTCAGGTTACTGCAATTGTTAAATCTGCTAGAAGAACAACCGCATATCATGTTAAAAATTTTGTGGGCAGACGATGCTACGCTTAATAGTGCGGATGGTGTTAATCTGCGTAATAAGCATTATTGGTCTGAAGAAAATCCGCACTGGGTAGAGGAAGTGTGGATAGGAAGGGTAAGTATATTTTCAGGGCCAGCTAGATCTCCAGAC